>JALAZF010000260.1:8620000-8816280 GCA_022829125.1 Lathyrus tuberosus
CTCCATGATTCTCCACCAACGACTTGTCCAAGTCGTTAAGCCGATCAACTTGATTATTCACCTGCAAATCTATCCAACCAAAAACTTCCTTATTCCAAGTTTTCAATTTAGTTTTCAAAGCCTTCATTTTCTCACATAGAATGAAATCACCTCTTCCCTCTACAGAAAGTTTTTCCCACTCACTACTAATGAAATTATGCATTCTCCATGTTTGAACCAAGTACTGAGAAATCTGAATGGCTTCACTCCCTAGTATGCTAAATTCGGCCTCAACCATATTGGACAGTGATCCGAAACATCGCGATTTCCAATCCTCTGGTCCAACACCTTCCAATCCTCAATCAAACCATTAGATAAAAGAAATCTGGCAAGGTGACTCATCGCTGTTCCACTTCCATTATACCAGGTAAATCTACCCCATGAGCTTGGAAAATCAATCAACCCCATGTCTGAAATAAACCTGCTAAAATCCTCCATATCTATGTTAGAAATACTCCTCCTAACTCCTAGTTTTTCCTCCCTACAACACACATCGTTAAAGTCCCCTCCTAAGCACCATAATTCCATATTCCTTGCCTGTTTCAATTCTACTAAAACACCCCACATATTCCTCCTTTGAGACATGTTGCAAGATGCATAAATGTTAGCAAAATTGTAGACCTTACCCTTCCACTCAGCATTAATTCCTACAAAACCCAATCCTCTACAACCGAAGTTCAGAGTCAGAGATTCTTTTCTCCAGAGAATAACCATACCTCCAGAAGCTCCCTTAGAATGACTAGCCGTCCACTCCACTCCATCGTTTCCCCAAAAACCCTTAGCCAATCTATCATCAAAATAAGATAATTTGATTTCTTATAAAAAGCATAGGTCAGCTTTACCTGTTTGAATAGTGAATCCAATTCTCTAGCGTTTTGACCTGATCCCTCCACCACGAATATTAAACGACATTATATTCATGGTAACACCGATTTGTCCGCCTTCTTTGAAACCAAACAGAATTTATCTCTGTTTTCCATTGACTCCACCTCTTTAATCAGGGCTTCCTTCTTCTTGTGACTAACAACTCCCAATTTAGTAATTATATCCCAGACTTCATCGTTCACCGAATCATGTTTCCTTAAAAGTCTCTTGTTGCAACAAAGTATCTCCGAATCAGTTAGTGAAGTGACTGAAGCAGCAATGCCGCTTGAAGTAGCCTCGTTCCCTTGACCCTTCCCAAAAGAAGTAGAAGAAATAGAGTCAGATTGGCCTCATTTATTGTTAAGGAGACATGCAAAATATGAAGGACCAAACTCCACCACTTTCCCCAATTTCCGAATATTTTTTGTTTTCTTCTGATTGGGCCTATCTTCAATTGCTTTCAAACGCGCCCCATCAAAGGATAATGGGCCTTTATGAAAAACAGGTTTTCCTTTAAGCCCAATTCCAACATTCTAGGACCCACTAAGATTTATCCTTTGAATTTCCTCGTCTGGCTCTGCATCACGTGTATCTATCCCCTCATCCTGTGACTTGTTAACCTCATTAATTCCTTTCTGCACAGACCTAGGAAACCGCGCCTCTGAAGCTGTCTTTGTCGAAATAGAAGCTAGACGCCTAGGTACATCATTCCTGTCCAGCCTAGGTTCCTTAAAACTTGAAACAACCTTAACCTTTTCCTTCTGACACGTTACAAAAGTCTCTGCTAACTTTGCAAAATTGTCATTAGATGAGTCCTCCTCAATAGTCTCCTCGATATCCTCATCGTCTGTTTCATTGACCATCGATTCACCGTTTTCCTCATCATCGGAGAAAAACTCTGATGCTTCTTCATCTTCCCTTGTACCCGGTTCAGACTTCCTCTTGACTCCATTTTTGACCAACAACTCTTTAGAACACTGAATTTGTTCCTTAACACAAATCCTGAACTTTATCCCATTGATTGACACATTGAGCACCTCGTTGATGAATGAAGTGCACCTTGTTCGAATTATGATTCTAGCAATGTCCATCTTAGTGTTTAATCTTGTGTGCTCGTCACTGAAAATGAAACACCCCATTGTATCCGCTAAAAACTTGAAAAAAGTTTCACCCACACATGACAAGGAATACCAGTGCAGCTTAACCACGCCAGTCTCTCTTGGTCAATGTCACTTTGCTTCCACTTTCTAACAACTTTGAACCATTTACCCAACCATTCCATGTTGTCTCGTATCAAAACCTCTATCTCGCCTTTGATCGGATCCTCCAAAAGGCATAAGTTAGCTCTCAGTGGAGTAACTCTGATGGTGAATAAACCTTCAGCATAAAAGATATCCTTCATACTATAACCTAATCCCGGAGTCTTGACCTCCCCCACAAAGACCCTTTGACAACAGCTTAAATCTTCCTCATCAGCTGTGAAACACAAGCTCTGTTGTTTGACTAATTCTGCCTTCTTACTCGATGTTACCTCTGCATAGGATTTAATCCCATTGAAACTTTTGTGACTAGAATCGAATCCTGACTATGGCTTTTTCCTTAACACTTTGTCTGCTACTATCCCTCCACTCTGATGCTGCTCTGCTTTCCGCAAAATAGGACTCTCTTTCCTTGAGATTCTAGGGACATTGGCAAAAAGTTTCCTGCCTTCAAGGAAGATGTTGTCCAGTTTGGTGGCTAAAACTCTAGCATCCCTAATGTTGAAGAACCTGGCAAATGCAAATCTCCTACTTTTGTTATCTCTTCGTGACGGAATGACCACCTCATCAATGTCTCCTACCTTCTTGAACTCAGTGTAGAGGTCATTGGCCTTCCATTTGTCCGCGAACTCAGTAATGAAAAAAGTAGAAGTAAGCTCCCTAGTTTCCCGCACACCCAAACCAGACGTTTCTCCTATAGTTCTCAATCTTCTCTTAGAATCATTGTTGGTTTTGACTCTTATCCATCCTTCTCCCTCAGAACTAGAGTTGTTGGTCTTCATCTTTAGTGCATAGTCACCAATGCTCGATTCGAAATTCTAATTTCTGCACAAATAACCATCTCTTATATATGTAGTCACATGTCCAACAATGATATCATGAGTATTTTGCAAAAACATTGGCTGATATTGATATGTCAAATAAGATTCAAAGTTGTATTATTATTGATTAGTATGTTATGCTTTCTTTGTTGGCATAGAGTTTAAAAGACTCCCCATATTTTTGTAATCAATGTAAAAACACTAGCCATCATATTGAGAGTTGCAAAAAGAAGTTTTAAAGAGGAAAAATGAGCCTACAAAGGTGATTATAACTAACAACAATCAAAGACCAGAATAACATAAAACTATCAGTATAAATCTTATGCATGAGAAAGATAAGAATCATCGACACCCTTAACACTAGGTGCAACGACCTGATTCAAAAAACCAAAAAAACAAGCTAAACAACTCAGAAATACACAACATCATTCAAGATTAGCATAATAAAAGTGACACCAATATTTATGTTAGAATATTATAAAAATGTTTATAATATTCTAACACAATTTTAGACATTGAAGAATTTGTTGAAAATACTTCTAAAATTCCAGCAAAAACCCTTATGACTAATAAAACTAATATTGAACATACCCTAACCAATAGGGAGGCTCTCATGTCCAAAAATATTAAAATGAGTGGACACTTATATGAATGGATAGCATTTCATATTTATTGAATTTCAATTGCTTTAAGAGCATTTAAAATATTTCTTTTTAATTAATCTATTTTATGTTTCGTACACCATAATAAACGTTATTTAGAAAGCTACATCATACTTATGTAACTCAGGTATATTTTGCTTCAATTAGAATAGTACAAACAACATGTGTTCACATAGTTTGTTAGCATTCAGATTGTTTTATATCATATTAATTATATGCAAAAATTATTATATTTAAGTTGAATTAGTCTAGTATCTATTACAATTAAGTTCTAACTCAGCATTGTTGCATATTATCAAAGTGTTGTTGCTATATATCTTCTTTAGCATAAATATTTTTGTTGTCTCCGTAAACTCTGCAAACAAATAATTATGTTATGTTAAATTTATTGAACAACATGAGTTAAAAATATAATAAAAGAACCAAATTACTAGAATTAAAGATTATTTTTTAATTAATTGAACAACAATTTTTTCAAAATCAGATTATTTTTAGTTCTTAACCATATATCTATTTTTTGTAGTTCTTAAGAAAAGTAAGCATATACTACTTACTTTATCTAAAAAAGTTTCAAAAACTTTGACTCCCTTGATCTCATAGACTTTTTAAAATCTTTAGCATCAGAAAAACTCTCAACATAATTCATCAATTTCATTCTTGCCTCAAAACATGGATCAAAGAGATCCATATATGGAACACTTGTACATTCATCAAAGCCACCCATAGTATACCTATAGAGTCAATAATAAAATTTTGATACATATTATATAAACATTTTTTTGTTCAAATATATTTTAACTCAACTTCCTAAGATAGTTTTATATTTTTTATCTTTAAATTTTGCATATTTGTGACTTTAAAAGGTTACTCCATTTTTTTAAAGTATACATTTAGGATATATTTGTTACATAATTGAAAGTTTTTTTAAAAGATATTTAAAGCCTTACTTTAAATAGTCAAATCCATTATATCCACCATTGACATGAAATGAATCATTGAGTTCCATTCCAGCAAGATCAAAATTCTGAGAATATAAATGACATCAAGTTAATCATTTTGTACATGTTTTTCAAAACATAAAACATATAGAAATATATTTAATTGTATTAGTAATTCTGAGTTAATTATATATACAAATCAAACTCTATTATTTAATATTTCTACAAAAACATTTTTTAATTGAATAATTATAAAAAATAATGTAATTTACCTTATTTGAGTTTGAATTGATAGAGATCCATATTCCATAATCTAAATGAAATATCTCAACATTTGTAAAACATTTATGTCCATTTGTAGTACTAATAACTGTACATAAAATATTGTTCAAATAAACTTTAGTCAAATTTAAAGATCAACAAAGAAATTAATCCATATAGTGTATATAAAATTAAAAAAAAAAATCATCAAGGTATCACACATGTGGTTTAATCATCTCCTTTCATTTTTTTCTCTCCAACTCTCTCATTCACTAATTTATTTCTATCTTCCTCTTATATTTCATCACTCATCTTTAAATTATCATTCTTCATTAATTTTTTTTTTCTTTCATCTTACATTTATTTTGTGCGAAGGAGAAAGGATGAGAAAAGGAGAGAAAAACACAACTATTTTTCATAAATGATAAATAAAAATAAATATTACCTTTCAATCGTACTTGTGTAGTGTACAAACCAATAAAGTTTAATGGTTTAAATGATTTGGTTGCATTCTTAGACAACAATAATTGGATAATCGTCTTCTCCACATTTGTAAATCTAGACATTGTGTAATCTTCTTTGACATGTTGAATTTGCAAAGAAGCCTTCATATGAAAAAAAAAAATCATTAGTCTTATGATGAACATGGTATATGTTAGACATGAAACACAAACTAAATACAATTGAAGGTATCACATGTTATGTGTGACTTCAATGATGATTATGACTCGATTTTCAAGTGATGCAAAAAGTTTTTGAATGTGAAAAATAAAGTTTTAAATGGAATAAGTTTTTAAACTTTGAAAACAAGTTTTATGCAAATCTTAATGTAAAATTTCAATGCAATACAAAGTTTTTCTTTTTTAATCATTTAGTCAAAATGAGATTGTACCAGCTCTTGTTTTAGATCATCATTCTCCAAAGATTGAGTTTTTTGAAAAGCTTTTCGTTCTTCAACCCTTTGTTGCACAGACTAAAAGAATAAATTAAGATTAATTTCATATAAATAAAATTAATTTATCTCACTTAAAATATTTTTATTCACCCATCATTAACCTGTACTATGGTATAGATATTCTTGAATGAAGCACTGCAATTTTCACCCTTCTTTCTTAAATTCAATGGTGCCTCTTTATAACCCTTTGTATTGCTCTCATTTTGAACATCTCTTTCATTGTCTATCAAATATAGGTTTTGATTTTTCTTTCCAAGAGCCATTTCTAATAGTTTCTTGTATACACGATTTTTTTCATCATGATTTATCTCCTTTCTAATTGGTTTGGTACGTAATGGTCGGTTGAATCCATCTAAAAATGAAGCAACATCAATATAATTCAATTTTCTATTTGAATGAGTAGAATGCAATGTATGAGAATGAGAATGGTATGTTTATAATACTTCACCTTTTTTTAGAGTTTCATGTGGAATATTAGGATATTCAATTCTTCTCTTTGTATTATACTGTGGTACTGCTGTTTTAGTAGTTATGGCCGTAGATACAAATAAATACATTAACTTGCTAGTTTGGTTATGGTCTAGTTCAAACCAAAAATGATTATTAAGATAGTAATTTTCTCCAATTACTTGTCCAAATTTATCTTCCAATAATGGATGACACTGGACTCGGACACGAACTTTTACCTTAAACATAAATAATCCAAGAGCATTCATATTAATGAATCTTACATCAATCATGATCACAATTATTTTGAACCATATAAATTATAGTAATTATGTAGATAATAATAAAAATATGATACCTGTGCAGGATATTGTGTTTCATCAGTATAATCATCATTAATCCATGCATAAGGGTCTATAAACATTTTTCCATGGCTAGTTGCTTCAAAAATTCCATGAAGCTTCCTATCACTATAGTTGAATAGAAATAAAGGCATCTTTGGATTGATATTCTCCACATATGAAAAGTGCTGAGCTGGTAAGCCTGTTGAAACAAATAAAAAAACCTCATATATTACTATAACAAAATTCCACCATCAATAAGAGAAAATCAATATAAATACTAAGAATAATAATTTCATTTTTGTAACAATTACTATGACATGAATAATTATTGTGTAGGTGATATATATTGTCAAATTTCTATTGCAAATATCATTTTAGGTTCATGTTCTTTTTAGACTGATACTAAACACTATTTGAGTATGCAATGATAAATTAAATTGAGTTGAAAATGAGTTAGATATATAATAAATTGTTTGAATTTATTTATAAAAAATATATCTATTAATTTAATTTTAAGTAGTTATATAAAAAATAATTGTGTGTATATCTTAGCTTTTAATATCATAATTTTGAGACAAGAATCACTTAGACAAAAATATAATAATTCATGATCATGTTTGACTAACTCAAAAGTGATTCTATAGTAGATACAAATATTGAGTCAAACATATTTAGATTAATAGAAATTAGTTTATTATACATATTATCATAAAAGCAACTAAATTCAAAAGACTAACCAAAGAGTTGTTTAGATAGACATTCTTTCATTGTATGTCTTGTGCATCCAAATATAACCCCACCAAGTTCATTCTTCCTCAAATTCCTACCAATTATAGATCTATTCACAAACTTTTGAGAGATAGGGAAAGTACCATTGGAATTAAAAGTTTGTATTTTCCTTTCTGTCCTCATCCTAGCAACAAGAAGAAAAAAATTATTTCATTAGACAAACTATGACACAAAAAAGTATAAAGAAATATATAAAATCAATATGTTGACAATCAAATAATCAAAAAGTTGAAGACATTAGATGTTAAAATGAATATATTTTAATATTTTGAATATTAAAAATGACAATTATTAGACAAAATGATAGAATATTAGACCAATCAATTTTGTGCTATGATTCTAGTTGGCAAAAATTTAATTTTAAATAAATATAATTTTGTAAAACTTATTTTAGTTTTAAGTGAATTGAATGTGAAATAATTTTTAATTAAATAAATTTTAATAAAAGTGATTTAAATTATAAGTTTCAGTATAAATATTATCTTTGAAGTCAAAAACAACGATTATAATTTAAAATAAAAATCAGTTTTAATGGAAAAATCAGTTTTAATTTAAATATTATCTTTAAATAAACAGTTACAAAATTAAAAATAAAAAATAAAATCAATTCTTTTGTCTATTGAAACTCATTTTTTTTCTTTACAATTGGTTCTTATTTTAAATAGACAATAGATAATATTAATTAGTTACTAACACAAGAGAATTGATTCTCATTTTGAAACTATTTTTTAAAAATAAGAATCATAATATGTATTTTTTTCAACAATAAGGATCATCATAATACGTATACTTTTATCAATAAACTGAGTTTTAATAGACAATAAAAAATCAATTACTAACATAGAAGAATTTATTCTTATTTTAAAATTATCTATTTAGACTGATTCTTATTTTAAATTTGTCTATTGAAACAGATTCTTATTTTGAAATTGTGAAATTTGTTAGTAAGGTTAAAGAATGTGTTACTAACTGTTTTAAAACAACCACTCAAACTATTTAAAAATCTACTCACTACATGATTAGAAATAAATAAATAAAAAGGGAAAAAAAAAACAAAGTAAATATAGTCTCTACATATTCTCAAGTTTTAAAGTGTTTTAGCATGCGAAAAAAATAATAACAGACAAAAATAGAATTGAGATGAAAAGAAAAATACTTGTAAAAATTCTTTTTATTGTAAATGAAATATTAAAAAGGAAAACTAATAACACAAAGCTCTAAATGTAAGGAAATGATTTTTTTTATAGAGATGGAGGAAGTATTTATATAACACAAATTAAACATAATAATATGAAGTTGCTTCATACTATGTATATTTTTAACATAATTTCATGAATTATACATTTGTTTACACAATATCATAATTTATATATGTGATCATATTTTGTGAGTGGTACAAAACACAAATTATGTTCGTTGATGGTGGAGATACAGAAATGTATTTATCATTTTTCATTTGAAATGAGATTTTTATTTTTTGATAAGCCAGATTTTATATATAACATGGGTACAATGTGTACCACCAGTAAAAGACAACATCCCCCATTACAGTATATCGCAACTACAAAAATTGAATTGGATATTTGTGCCACTCATAAAAAGAGCAATTCAAATATGCTTTTTTTAAATTCAGAATTCACCACCAAGTGTAAAATTTAATGCGTGTAATACACAACTCCGGGTCGCAAAATTCACCCCTAAAAACGATGTTGTTTCTAGAGCTCTATATTACCCAATTAACCACCATCCAAAAGCTAGAAACCACATTGCTTTTGATTTTTCCTTGGAATCGAAACGTCCATTCTAAGAAGTGAGAAGATTTAGAATTTGCTTGGAATGTATTCCTCCCCAACCAACCACAAACCCTGTTCCAAATAATTCTGCTCCTATGACAATTCAAGAAAAGGTGATCAGCATCTTCGTCAGACTGAAAACAGAACACACAACAAGTTTCATGGTTGTTGGTAATGATCCTCCTCCTAACTAGATTGTTTCTAGTAGGTAACCTGTTTAGGATCAACCTCCAACAGAACAACTTTAGTTTGTTTATGATGGAAGCATTCCAACATATCTTCAACGCTGCCAACTCTACTTCTTCGAGCACCCTTTCCTCCACGCCTACATTCATGCCTGTGTAAAATAATTTGACTGAGAAAATGTTTGAATCAGTGTTTTAAAAACCGGACCGGTCATCAAACCGGTGAGGGTACTGGGTCACTGGTTTATCAGTCGAACCACTGGGTCATTGGTCGAACCGCATGACCAAATCGGATTAAACCGGATTAAACCGGATAACTCGGTTGAATAAACCTGTCATTATAATAGGTATAAAACCGGTAAAACCGGTCGAACCAGATGATTCAGTCTCTAAAAAATATAACTAGCACTTAAATTTTTTAAAAATATCATATCATAAATTCACAGATTCATAATTTAAATTCAAACTTTAAACAGAGTCTAATTGTAAATTTTAAATAGAGTCTAAATTAAACAGAGTTTAATTTAAATTCATAGTTTTAATGTTAATAGAAAATCAGTTTTAATGTTAATAATTAAAACAATACAAATATTAACATTATTCTAAATACTAAATTTTTCAAGTCTATATATATATAATGAAAATCAGTTAAGATTAAAATTATATTATATTTAGTTTTTTAATCTGTGTTCTTAAATTTCTATACAAATATTTGTATGATGGATTTTCAATAAATATAAATACAAAATAGTAAAAATAGTTTTGTGGATATTACAAAACTTAATTTGTGTATCACTTGAATCAAATGACTGATCACTATTATTCTTGGAGAAAAGTTCCTATGTATTTGAGTAAACAAAATTAAAAAAAAAAAAAATTTTAAAAAAATTAAAAAAAAAAAAATTTTTATTTTTATTTTTTTTTAAAATAAGCAGTTGAACCACTGGTTTGCAAAAACCGCCGGTTTTCCCGGTTCGCACCGGTTCACACCGGTTCGAAGACATGGTCGATCGAGCAAGTGAACCCGTCCGGTTACCTGGCCGGTTCCCGGTCCAACCGGTCCGACCGGCCGGCCCGGTCCGGTTTTTAAAACACTGGTTTGAATGCCTAGAATTCCATAGGACCACATCAGGTAAGTGGGTAGGTGAAATATCAGCCAATATGGTCTGCAACTGCATCAGTTCATTTGCTGCATCAGGAGGCAACTGGTCAATTGGTATCTGCAAATTCCACTCCCACCTTGATCTCTGCCAGGAGCCCATGTCAGCTACAAATGTTTCTCGGTGAGGTACCTGCTGAAAAAGATTAGAGAAAATCTGTTTCAGAGGTTGTGTTCCTATCCACCGTGAGCTCTAAAATGGGATTGTGCTACCATCTCCAAGCCTAACATATATAAAATCTCCAAATGGGACGAATTTAGTCGAAACATAAATCCTCATAATATCCTTCCACCACTGAGAGTGATATTTATTTGGCTTAAGTTCTTCACGGGAAAGGATAGCTTTACTGAAGTCACCGTATTTTTCTTTCAATACACCACACCAGTTAGCACTAAAGTCTGTGATAAGCCTCCATAGCCATTTGGCCAACAACGCAATTTTGAAATTCTTCATGTACTTCACTCCTAGCCTCCCTTTCTCTTTTGGTTTACATATGTTTTCCTAGCTAACCCAAGCCACTCCCTTACTTGTTTCTGTTCCTGACCATAAAAAGTTTCTTTGAATTGTTACTAACTCCTTCACTACACAGCTCGGGGCTTTATAAAATGATAAATGATGAATTGGCATGTTTGTCAAAATGGAATTTATCAAAGTAACTCTCCCCCCGATTGATAATCCTCTACCATTCCAAGCAGATAATCTTTCCCTAAACGTTTGTATCACCGGCTTCCAAAAAGATTTGCGTCTATGATTTGAACCAACACATATGCCAAGGAATTTGAATGCTTGATTACCAACTCTGCACATCAGAAACTGAGCTGCAACTCTTAGATTAAAATCATCCACTCCAAAGCCAATCAGACTGCTCTTGGATGCATTAATTTCCAGTCCAGATATCAAAGAGAAACCTTTTAATATTTCCTTGAGAGCCCAAAAATTTTTCCAATTGCCATCAGTTAATAAAATTGTATCATATGCGAACTGTAGGATTTCGTAGCTGCACCTGTTATTTACCTTAAAGCCTTTCAATGTACCATTTTCATATACCTTCCTGACCATGTATGCCATACCTTCATCTGCGATTACAAACAAAAAAAGAGACAGGGGATCACCTTGGCGTAACCCTCGTGTAACTTTGAAATCAGAGGTAGCACTCCCATTAACCAGAACTGACATGAAACTTGAGAAAACTGTCCCCTCCATCCATTTCTTCCATTCCTCCCCAAAGCCCATGGCTGAAAGCATTTGGCGTAAATAGTTCCAATCAACACAATCATAGGCCTTGGAAAAATCCACTTTGAACAGAGCACAAGCTAATTTCTTCTTTTTTGCCAAGTCAGTAATTTCATTCAAAATCAACACACCATCCAACAGTTGGCGACCAGGAATAAAAGCAGATTGATTAATGGATATGATTTTCCCAATGACTCCTCTCAATCTGCTTGCTAGGATTTTAACTACCACCTTGTAAATGCACCCAACCAAGCACATAGGACGATACTCATCAAGTTTTTGGGGATTATTACACTTTGGAATCAGCGCAAGAAATGAAAAGGATATAGCCATGTTTAGTCTGCACGAGTCACTGAATTCCATAATGCACTTAATGAAATCTGTCTTGATTATATCCCAGAATTCTTGACAGAAACCCAGACTGAAACCATCAGGGCCAGGACTTCTCTTAGCAGCACAATCAAAAACTGCCTCACGAATCTCCTCCTCGTCGAAATCTCTTTCCAACTGAATACTATCTTCGGCTGAAATCTTGGATAAATCCTGAAAATCAAATTTGACACGAGGGCGCACTTTTCTACTAAGCTGGTCAGCAAAAAACACTTTTACCTCATGTTTCAATTCCCCAACATCTTTGAGTATTCTGTCTCCCACCTTCAAGGATGATAAACAATTAATCTTTGCTCTGTACTTGAATCTCCTATGTAAGTAAGCTGAATTCTGATCTCCTTCTTTTATCCACCTATTCCTTGATTTCTGAGATATCATTGACTCATTTAGGCGAGATTTCTCCTAGAATAATTTATGTGCCTCTAACCTGTCATCAAAATCCTTCTCTGAGATAGCAGAAGAATCTTCAGCCATCTTGTTTTCTATCTTGTTAATCTGATCTACATTTCCTTCTATCTCCAAATCAAGTTTGCCAAAGACATTTACATTCCACCATCTTAACCTTTCTCGAAGCAATTGGAACTTTTTACTGATTATAAAAGCTGCATTTCCTTTTACTACAAATGAACTCCATTCTTGCTCTACGAACTTTCTGAAATCTCCATGATCAAACCAAGCCTCAAATACCTTGAAGGGCTCTGGCCCCCAATTAACCTCTCTTCCTATTAGCCCAACAGGCCGATGATCAGATACATCCCTTACTCCCACGACATGCTTCAAAGTGTTCCACGCCTTCCCCAAATCCCAAGATACAAGAAATATATCCAGTCGACTCATGGCCTTCCCATTCGAATTAACATAAGTAAATAAATTCCCTGATACAGGCAGATCCACCAAATCCATTTCAGTAATGAACTTATCAAATTCCTCCATCTCTCGTAAACATCTCCCCCTGGTACCTTTGCTTTCTTCTCTATTTCTCGTGGCATTAAAATCTCCCCCAAGTATCCATACTCCTTCAGGGGTTTCTTCCTTCAATTTAATCAGTCAAGTCCACAGAGTTATTTTTTCTCTTATATTACATGATGAATACACATTCACAAAGTACACATTGAAATTTTTCCATTCTGCATTGAGACAAAGAAAACCTTCACCTCTGATAGAGTATAACGGTCTCAATGCATCCTTTTTCCACATTGTAATTAATCCACCAGAGTTTCCAGTTAAATCCATAGCAGACCATGACACTTCTTCATTCCCCCATAACACAGAACCTCCTGAATATTTAGAACCTCATTCCTCCGAGCTAACAGATTGAGGTGAGATAGACATAGTATTCCCCAATTTGTTTCTTGTTTCCAGTTTGACCAATGATGCGAAATATGATGGGGTGAAAGGAATCTTGATATTTCCCAATATTTCCTCTATTGTTCTAGTCTTTTTGGACCTAGTTTTCTTCTCCTCAACTATAGGCCCTTTCAATTCTTGATTTTTAAGGCCCATACTCACCTCCAGGCCCACATTCGAATTATGTTCACACCTCCAATTTTGAGAAAGCCTTTCCTCTGAAACCCCGTCCACTAGTTGCTCAGAAACCACTTTAAGTTCATGAGTGCCTTCTCCTGCCAAGTCTATTATCTTAGCAGTCGTGTCCTTGGAAATGTGGAAATTTTTTTTGACTTTATTTTCCCCAGCCACTCCAAAAAGCTCCTTTTGTACTTCTCCTTCTGACATTCCCAAGTTTCCTTATTCCCCAGCACCCACTCTGCCGCCCTCGTTTCCCGTGTCTGACACCTGTTACCTGCTTTCCTCGATAGAGCCCTCATTTGTCCCATCTTTATTTTTTCTATTTCCAATGCTATCTTCTCTCTCTTCTGTATCATTCCACGTGCCGCCCCCTCCTTCACCGTAGTCCTCACCGTCTCCCACCTCACTTTCGCCCAAGTCCTCACCTTCATCGTCTTCGTCAGATTCATCAGATTCTGATACCACCTCTTCATCTTCATTCATCAAAAGTCTTTTTGGACCGTGGAAATCCTCCATAACTTTGATATTGTAAACATCGTCGTTAACCCCAATGTTAAACACCTCATTCAAACAAAGTGAATACCTGGTTTTGACAAGGAACCTTGCAACATCAAGGCATTCCATGTTCTCTGTCTCTTTGTCGCTTCTAACGAACTCTCCTACACAACCAGCTATCAACTTGAAGGTTTCACTGCTCCATGCATGGCAGGGAAGGCCAAAACACCTCAACCACGTATATCTTTCATTATCAACTTCTCCCGGATTCCATGGTATAATTTCTCCAAACCATTTTGATGTCCATTCCCTATCCTCTTCTATCAGTTCAGCGAGAACACCTTCCTCAGTTTCTTCTAATAGACATTTCCTCGCCCCCATAGGAATGACTTTAATAGTAAATATGCCTCTACTATTCATAGCATCCTGAATCTTGTAACTAGAACTAGATTTCTCCACAATTCCAATGTATGCTCTTTCAAATCTACTCAGATGTTCCTTTCCAAAATTCACCTGTAAATGTGCGAACCTTGGATTAAATCTTTCTTTCAATCCTTCTCTTTCTCTCCTTGTATTAGGGTCTTTGCCAACTTCCTGAACGTATGTTTTTGGATTTCCGAAACTATCTATTTTTCCATTCTTTCCATTCCCCCAGACAAATCTCTCTTTCTCATCGTTCTTTTCTCTACTCTCTCCTATCACCCCCAACTTATCCCGTCTACTTTGCACCTCGATCACTTCATTTCTTCTTTGAAACCTTGGAAGATTTACATAAATTTTCTTCCCTTGAACGAAGATATTATCTAGTATGGTTCCAAGCCTCCTCTCGTCATCCACCCTTCTAAATCGCACAAAACCGAACCTCTTTCCTCTTTTATCTCTTCTCTGTAGGATGAAAACTTCATCCACAACACCGTATTCTCTGAACAAGTTGAACATTTCCCTAGCTTCATATCTTTCAGGAAACTCAGTGAAAAAATAACTTGTTGTACCAACTACTCCTATCTCCCTCTTTCCATTTGTAGCTTTCCCCACCGAGAAATTTCCCCTGGATTGATTCCTATTCCTTCCCTTTACATGAACCCAATCCCCTTGTTTTTCCATTTCAAGAATAAGCAATCCAATGCTAATACTTTTACTAAACCTAAAAATAGACAGAGAGTACCAGTGACGATGAATAAAGAACATCGGTTGCCAAGGCCCCTAGTCCTAAGACTAGGAGTTTAAGCCAAAAACAACCAATACTCAAGCCATCATAGGACCAGTGATGATAAACAACGACGATTGTAAGTTGCCAATATTTAAAATATTAACATACTAATGTATTATGGAATTTATATCACAAAATGTAGAAGTTAATATTAACGGTTTTGCATGATTTTTTTATCAAGAAAACAAAATATTATATAAATAATTACCGGTTTAGATTATTATGAGGAACCCAAAGCAATATTAATAAGGACAAAAAGATTGAAAGGGAAAATGGAGATTAAAAGCTAAGGATGACAATGAGTAGGGTTTGGACAGGACACTATAGTACTCGTCTCTATACCCGCAATTTTAATAAATCTTCGTACCCAAGCTCATACTCATATGGGCAGCAACATTTATACTCGTGTCCGTATCCTATGGATAGCTAAGTACCCATACTCTTACCCGCCGTTTACCTGCATTTCTAATAAAACATTATCGATCAATTATAATTTATCATGTTATTTTAAAATTATGGCAATATTAAAAAAATTCAAGGATATTATTGTTGAGTTAAAAATAAACAAACACTTACGTTGAAATGTGTACACGTTTAATATAGATGTATTCAATAAAATTGATAAACATACACATGTTTATAATAATAAAAATAAAAAAATAAAAATATATATAGTGCGGGTATGTGGCAGGTTGGGTACTAAGGTACTCGTACCCGTGCCGCTTCCATGCCCGTGTATTTTAGTGGGTAATTGTCTGCGCCCATGTTCGTATCCATTTTGTGTGTTTTTACCCTACCCGTTGTGGGTAATTTTTGCGAGTACCATATGGGAATGGGTCAAATTTCCATCCCTATTAAAAGCAGTATCTAGTCACGCACTCACGCCGGTGAATCAAAATAAGCGGACCTAAATAACTTATACATGTTGGAGTAATTTACTTAGAACCCACACCATTATGCTGATGATAAAATATATAGGTTATTTTTTTCATTGCTACTGTTGAAAAGTCTTAAAAAAAATTGAATTTGTTTCTTCTGATGCCTTCAAATTATATACCTTTAATGATTTTTTAGTGAGCCACCTCCATAATAACACTAATTTGCTTCTCCGTAATAATCCTTATGTACAAACTTAGGGTGTTACGTTCAACGAGTTTTACAGAGATACATCTTTCGACGGGGTTTAATTGATATACTTCGTGTCAGATTTTTTTAGGATTTTACTTTTTTATTTTATGCTTTTTCAGGATTTTGCGTTCAACGAGTTTTACAGAGATGCATCCATATACTTTTATGGTAAGTTTATGGATGATGGATCACCTAGGTTGGAAAATGTTCTTCGTGTGAAGGGACTAACTATTACCCTCATCAACATTAGTCAGTTGTGTGATCAAGGTTTGTTAGTCATTTTCTCCAAGTCAGAATGCCTAGTCAAAGATGAGAAAAATGATGTTTTGATGAAAGGCATAAGGTCTAAAGATAACTACTATTTGTGGGAACCTAAGATAACTACTTACTCTTCCACATGTTCAAAAACTCAGGAAGATGAAGTGACGTTGTGTCACTAGAAACTTGGACACCTTCATCTAAAAATAATGAAAGAAATCATGTTTGTAGGAGCTATTAAAGGAATTCGAGATCTAAAGGTTAAAGAAGGGAAAGTTTGTGGTGAGTGTGAAGTTAGGAATTAGATCCTGATGTCACAACCCATGTTGCATCATCAGACTACTTCAAGAACACTGGAACTTCTTCACATGGGGTTATGGGACCTATGGAGACTGAAAGTCTGGGTGGAAAGAAGTATGTGTGTGTGATTAAGGATGATTTTTCTAGGTTTACATGGGTAAAAGTTCTTAAAGAGAAGTCATACATTCCTGAAGTTCTTAAAGTTTTATGTTAGAGTGTTCAGAAGGAGCATAAGAGTTAGGCTATCAAGATCAGAAGCTATCATGACAGGGAGTTTGAGAATTCAAAATTTACTGAATTCTGTGAGTCTCAAGACATCTGTTATAGTTTTTCATCTCACCTAGATGGAACTTTTGAGCAGAAGACCTTGGATATACAAGAATCAGCTAAAGTCATGCTTCATGCTAAGGGCTTGCCATATCCTTTTTGAGCTGAAGCTATGAATACAACTTGCTATATTTATAATAGGGTCACTCTGAGAGAGGGAACTTCAACCACTCCCTATGAGCTATGGAAAATGCGAAAGCCTACGGTGAAATACTTCCATGTTTTTGGAAGCAAATGCCATGTCCTGACCAATAAAGATAAAAGCAGTAAGTTGGATTCCAGAAGAGTTGAAGGGATATTTTTGGGTTATTCTTCTAGCAGCAGAGTTTTTAGAATATTTGACTCCAGAACTGAGATGAAAATGGAATCTGTCATTGTGCTATTTGATGACTCAGAACAAAGGATGGATGTTGAGGAAAATCTTAGAACATCCTCTGTACAGACTGATGAGGCAGGGAAGGAAGAAAACTGTAATTTCTCTAGCATTGTGTGAGATAACTCTCAAGATACTTCAGGTATCTTGGGTAAAGGTCATTCAGATCGATCCAAGGATCTTACTACAAGACACTCTATAGAAGAAAACATTACTAAGTTTGCAAAGAAAATATCACTCTCATCTGAGGTAAGTCCTACTGGTCAAGAGAAGAAAATTTTAAATTGCTTCATTAGAACAAGGAATTGTGATATAGATTACTTCTACGACACAAAGGTCATGATGACAGAATTGTCCAAGATAGAATGTGTAGGTGATATGACAATTAGTCTGACTGCCTTGGTTAACAAGAAGCAGACATATGTGTCTTGGTGTACTACTGAAGCTGAGTATGATAAAATCAGAATAGGTTGCCTTCAATCAGGTTGGATAAAAAGGATACTAAAGAAAAATGTTGATGAGGTTGATGTTCTGACATTATGGTGTAAGGATCTGAATGCTGTCAGATACTTCATCCAATCAATCTAGAACAAGAATCCTGACAGGTATAATCAGATGATCAGGAATTTTGATGAAGGAAATATAAAGGGTGTTATTTTGAAATGGGTGGACACTGACGATCAGCTGACTATTTTGTTTAAAGTCCCTTATGGAAATGGTGCTGAAAACATAAGCTGTGAAGTGAGAACTGACACTGTTGAGGAGTTGTTGCAATTACAGAAATGGAGGAATGCAACACATATTGCATCCTTCCTCTATCCTCTGGTATTTGGGAGTTCTGAGAAGGTGGCAGTTGTTAGCAGATGGAGTAAGAGATCGTTGCAACATAGAAGAACTGTTTTGAAGAAGACAGATGACAACTTCAAGGAGTGCAGAAGGATCTTTAATAGAGGCAAGAGTTGGAGGATCATCTAACAGTGATCTAAATTTTTGTTTCCATCTATTACATTTCTTTGTGTTTCCATCTGAACTTATACTTTATGCATTGTGTTTGTGCTTCCAAATGTGTGATTCCATTTGCTTTTGTTTACATTTACTCTATTTTCTTTTTGTCAATTTTTGGCTAAAAAGGGTGATTAAGTGTTGTTGTTTCTGATGTTAGATCAGATGTCATGACTTTATGTCATGTTTGTACTACTGCTTAGGAAGAGTAGTTGTTTTGCTTGCTGGTTTTATGCAACTTTTTTTTGGGGGGGGGGGGGGGAGCATGATAATTTGTCATGCTTGTTGGTGCTGCTGAGAGGGAACCATTTGATGTGTTTGGGAGAATACTTTATTCTCTGCAGTAGGTTGTGGTCTTCAGGGGGAGTATTCTTGTGCTAGTGCTTGTGTAGTGTAGTTCCATGGGAGTTCATGAGTTCATGTGTTTGTTTTGTGTTTTGGTTCTTCCCATTAGAGGAGTAATGATTATGTGTGACAGGGGAAATTGTGTACTTGTCTATTTTTATTGTTGCAAGATTGCAGCCTGTACAAAGCTTACATGTTCTCATGTAGCTTGTGTTGTTTTGTGATGTCAGACCTAATGTTTTGACATTGTGTTGTCGGTTTTTTTCTTTATTGATTTGACAACATTGTGGTTCTTGAGGTTCTTTGGTTTGTTTCCACTGTGTACCTCTGGTATGTGTGCTTATGTTGTTTTAGCCAAAATTTGCCAAAGGGGGAGATTGTAAGTCCTGTGGTTTTTGGATTGGCTACATTTTGGTAAAACAACATGCTATTAGCAAGATGTTAAACCAGATGTTCTGCCATACAATTCAGGCATCATGTTTTTCATGATGTTGTGACATGTTCCAGGACATGTTATACTAGATAGCTAGGTGTCGCATCTGCGAAAATCAACCGGCGAAAAAGACAGAAGAGTCGCCACCAAACGTTATTTATCCCGACGCAGGGATAGGAAACGATTAAAGGAAACCTCAACAGGGAAAGACTCGGTCATCGCAACCATAGCCTAGGTTCGAGAGTCGGTTACACGAGAGGAAGGTATTAGCACCCCCTCGCATCCATCGTACTCGATGGGATCCATGCTTGTTGTTATCGATCAAAGGGTCTAGGTTATCTAAAGCTCAACTGCTAACTGGAACGGGAGAACGGGATAAGAGAAGAAAAGTGATTCGATAGGACATCGTCATCCTAGGCCTACGTATTCCCTCGGGAGCGGGAAAATCAGAGTCAACGTAGTTCGGAGGACTATGGGATTATGGGGGAAGTTTGCTCGCCAAGACATCGCCGTCTTGTGCCTACGTATCCTCAATCTAATCAGAGAGAGGAAGTCAGAGCAGTCGTAGTTCGACCTACAAAGTCGGTTTTGTTTTGTGTTTTTTAATGGAAGACGCCAACGTTCATGTTCCCCGCAGTTTAGGTGTTTCCGCTCGTTGTATGAAGTCTTATGCGTTTACCTATTTGTGGTTTATGAGCTTTTATATGTGTGGTTTAGCATGTGGTTAAAGGACCTACCATGATTAGAAAGCATGGTTAATGAAAAAAGAAGGAAGGAGCTAAGATGAGGTGGCACGAGTTTGAGAGAGTTAGTGAGTGTATGAGTGTTATTTATGCATGATGAGTGGTAATGAATGATGATGTATGATGGTAATGGTTGGTACAAGTCAGAATGGCGATGGCTAGCATGGTAGGTTTTTTCTCTTTCTTTTATATGAAGTGAAGTTGGTAAGAAGTGCATGGAATGTAAGGGTTGGTATGGCCATAATTAGTAATGTTGGTGACATGATGCGCATGACATATTGCAGCAACAAAAGGGTAGGTCTTGCTTTGAATTTGGAATAGAATATTATGAACAGTACACTTGCATGGACATGTTGCATGGTAGTGTCTTTGAGGTATTGCAACTTGGTGATTATGGAGTCAAATGGTAAAGTTTTGATATCAAATTACAGAGGGAACTTGGTGCTACAAGTTTAATGTGGGAATCAGGTGAATTAGAGGCCTAGGACATGGTGAAAAATGACGAGGAAGATGGGAATCCAAGGGCTTCCATGAAAGAGTTCTTGCCATGACTTTTTGAAATTCCATAAAGGGTGACTTTTAGGATTTTTAGAAAGATGGTTCTTCATGGTTTCTAACTCAAACATTATGGTTCTTGTACTCATTTCAAAGGGAATGCTTGATACTACAACTTCCATGTTGAAGGCAGGTGAAAAAGAAGTTTCAAACATAGTGAAAATATGCCTTGAATCATGCTATACACGAGCTGCCAAAAGTCATGAATTTTTCTAAGTGTTTTGGCTAGTAGAACAACTTGAACATCCCATTTTCAAATGATCATAATTTTTGATTCACACATCCAAATAAGGAGTTCTTTATATGGTTGAAAAGGTAAGACATCATACTACAACTTTCATTTGAAAGAAATTTCCAAATGAAGCTTGTAGCATGGAGAAAAATAGGCTTGAAAATGGATGCAAAAAGGGTGAAAACTTTCCCAAAATGGAAAGTTCTTAAGAAACCCTAATTTCCCAAAATAGTAACTTTCACAACTCTTGATATTTCTTGATTCTTAGGACATTTCTTGATCAAATTATGCCCATAGGCCATGTTTGACATGAGGATCATGATTTTGACCTTAAAAAGTCAGGAGTTGACTTTTTTCCTTGACCAATTGACTTTTTCCCTAATTCTCCTGATTTTCAATCAATCCTCCAATTGAAACCCTTATGAATGCAATGGATGGGTCATATTCCAATCTTAGACACTTGGGAATACATAGAATACCATAGAATCAAGTCTTGCCCTAAAAGTCATAAATAAACTGACTTTAGGCAAAACCCTAATTTGGCCCCCAAAAGTCAGGAGAAATTGACTGACCCTCAAAACCCAAATTCCTCTAACCATGATGTAGATTACCTCAAACCAAGATGATTAATGTGATGGTATGATGTTAAAGACCCAAGATCCTTGCTTATGAGGGTGTCCCAAGATCAAATGGTCAAAACCCTAATTAAGGATCCACAGCTAGGGGAGCTTGATTCTCTTTAATTCACTTGCCAATTTCAATCTCTTGATGACATGGTGAACCATATGAGTTGTCTTGAAGCATGGGAAGCATTTGTGGCTTGATTATTTGAACATTTCTCATCCTCTTTACTTTGTCCAGTCTATGATAGTGGTATCCTTGATATCATGCCTTATGAAAGCCAATGATGTACGCAATTTTTATGACCTAAATGTGCATGAAATGTGAAACATAAGCCACTTATTGATAGAAAAAGGAGAGGGCAAATTTTGAGGTGTTACAGCTGCCCCTGTTCAATCAACTGTGGACCTGAAGGGATGAGAGCAGCGCTTTCAAACATTCGGGGTAAATAGGGATTGAATACCAACAGAAACCGAATATTTGCACTCTGGGGGGGTATAAACTAGGGTAGAAGATCTGATGAGTGTGGAAGACTCTACCGGGGCTAACAAGGGATAGGTGAAAGTGGAAAACATGCTATGGAGAAGACACGACACAGACCGGTGTCTAAAATCACGAGGTAGGATGAGCATCGGAAGATGATGCTCACCAGTATCAAAAGGAAAGATGATACAAACACGAACATGTGTGCTGGATCGACGATACTTACTGGCATAGAAAGATGATACTGTCAGGTATTAAAGAGAAGTACAGACGTAGATACGCGTACTGCCTAAGCGACACTTACCGGCATCGAAAGATGATGCTTTCCGACATCAAAAGGAATACAGACACGAAAGAGTGTACTGAATAAGCGACACTTACCGACATCAAATGATAAATTAAGATGACGACACTATCCGACATCGAAAGATGAATTGAGATGACGACACTTTCCGGTATCAAAAGATGAATTTAGATGACGACACTTACCGGCATTGGCGAAATAACGACACTTACCGGCATTGAAAGATGATGCTTTCCGGCATCAAAAGAAAGATAGGAATAACGACACTTTCCAGCATCGAAGGATGATACTATCCGGTATCAAAGAAAAATGACATGACGACACTTTTCGGCATCGAAAGGTGAATGGAGATTACGACACTTACCGGCATCGGCGAAATAATGACATTTACCGGCATCGAAAGATGATGCTTTCTGGTATCAAAAGATGAATTGGAATAACGACATTTTCCGGCATCGAAAGATGAAATGAAATGACGACACTTACCGGCATCGAAAGATGAATTGAGATGACGACACTTTCTGGCATCGAAAAAAGAAATGAAATGACGACACTTACCGACATCAAAAGATAATGCTTTCCGTCATCAAAAGAAAGATACGAATAATGACACTTTTCGGCATCTAAGGATGATACTAGCCGGTATCAAAGAAAAAATGACATGACGACACTTTCTGGCATCGAAAGGTGAATGAAGATGATGACACTTACCGGCATCGGCGAAATAACGACACTTATCGGCATCAAAAGATGATACTATCTGGTATCAAAAGATAAATTGAGATGACGAAACTTCCCGACATCGAAAGAGATTGCGGGTGTACTAGAATCCTAGTCGGACAACTCTGCTAGGAGACACAGACAAAAAAGGGATGAGGGACTGATCTACTACCCTAGGGATTGATAAAGGTGCCTGCTGGAGGGCTACAGTTACATCATTTCTGCTGGGGACAAGAAAAGTCTGAACAGACAACCCTGCAGGGGAATAATAGGAGAATGAACAAGTTCATTGGCAACTTCACTGGGGATAGATAAGACTAGTCATCCTGGATTAAACCACTTTCTGTTGGGGAACCGCCTGGCCGCAAGAATATCCAAACCTTGCTTATGCTTCAAATGCATATGTTTGAATTTTTCCATGGCGTAATGCTCCATGTGAAATGGAAATGCTACGCATTTTGAGGGTGCAATGATTACTACATGCAAGATGCAAAAGGAATCCTCCCCTAGGGATGACGATCGGCAGCTTTGCTGAGGAAGAAAGTGTTTGTTGGAGAATAGGGATTAACAGGCCTCTGCTGAGGGAGGAAACATTTACTGACTTGATAAGGAAAGTATACCAATACTCTATGGGGATAGAACTCTACCGACGTCATGCAGTCAAACGAGTCTCTTGCTATGGATGCCAACCTATTTGGAGAGAAAAACAGACCATCTTTACCCTGTCAAGTGCTGAACTCTTGTTGGAGAAAAAAATCCGATCTCTGGCCCAGGAAACCAACCTCTGGACACTTGTTGAGGAGCATAACAAGAAGACATAACCTCTGCCACGAATGATACCATCTTGATTGTTTCTGCTGGGGAGACATTCATTCACATATCTGAACCGTGCCTCCAGTGCCGTGAGAAGATAGTGGTCTTTGACTTGCACACTGACCTTTGAGCACGAATACCTGTGCCTGCAAACACAAAAAGATACACACGTGTGCCCCGGGGATTATATGGTCTGAATCCACCACCCGAGGACACTCAACATTCAAAGTAATTTTAAATGCTTTCATGCATGTTTTGTAGGGCTTTATTGTTTTCAAATGCAATGTATGTCAAAAAGTCTGACGTCTTTTGCAAACAAAACAGTAAAATGAAAACAAAAGAGAAAGTTATTCGAGTGAAAATGAATTTATCGATTGAATGGGCCTGTAAATAGGCATTTACATCAGGAAGCAATTCCTAGAAAGAGGTAATTGCATAAAAAGAAAAGAAGCTACATTAGTGGCAATGTAAAACTAGATTCACATTGGGTTTCAATTCTGCTATGACTTGTATGTCTTCAAAACGCTCCGAATACACTGCTTTCCAAGGAAGTTAATTGGATTGATTCCTATCCCTCGAGATTCCCAGTTGTTAAAAAGACATGATGTATAGACTACTTAGACTGCAGCCTTTCGCTTTAATCCCTAACTTTTGCCTGGATCGCCCTTTACCGGTTTTCAATCCACCGGGATACCCATTTTTGCCTAAGTTGCCTTTTCAGGTTTTCAACTTAGCGGGTTTACTCACTTTTCTTTTATATATCCCTAATTTTTGCCTGAACCTTTTTCCTTTTTATGGTTCGCTGGGATGCCCCATTTTTGCCTGGACTTATTCGTTTTGCTATCCAGTGGGTCTCTTTTATGCGAAGTATTTTTTAACTGCGTCTGAGTTCATAGGGGACGTAAAATCTTCACCGTCCATAGTTGAATGCATCAAGGCTCCACCCGAGAAAGCCTTCTTGACAACGTATGGGCCTTCATAATTCGGGGTCCATTTGCCCCTGTGATCTGTCTGCGGAGGAAGGATCCGTTTCAACACTAAATCACCAGTTTGGAAACAACGAGGACGCACTTTCTTATCAAATGCCTTCTTCATCCTCCTCTGATATAACTGCCCATGGCATACGACTGCCATTCTTCTTTCTTCAATGAGGCTCAGCTCGTTGAATCTTGTTCGGACCCATTCGGATTCGTCTAGCTTCACGTCCATCATAACCCTTAGAGAAGGAATCTCAACTTCAACTGGCAGTACTGCTTCCATACCATACACAAGTGAAAATGGAGTTGCACCAGTTGACGTACGTACCGAAGTACGATACCCATGTAGAGTGAAAGGCAACATCTCATGCCAATCTTTATACGTGACGACCATCTTTTGCACAATCTTCTTAATGTTCTTGTTGGCTGCTTCAACATCACCATTCATCTTTAGACGATACGGAGAAGAATTGTGGTGTTCAATCTTGAAACTCTAGCATTGCTCTTGCATCATCTTATTATTGAGGTTAGAACCATTATCAGTGATGATTCTTTCAGGAACCCCATAATGGCAAATGATATATTTCTTGATAAATCGGGCAACCACTTGTTTGGTGACGTTTGCAAAGGAAGCTGCCTCCACCCACTTGGTGAAATAATCGATGGAAACTAGAATGAAATAGTGCCCATTGGAAGCAGTGGGCTCGATCTTGCCGATCATATCAATGCCCCACATAGAAAAGGGCACGGGGAAGTCATAACATTCAACGGATTCGGAGGCACATGCACTTTTTCGGCATAAATCTGGCATTTATGGCATTTTTGGGCGTATTTGAAGCAGTCTGATTCCATAGTCATCCAATAATAACCGGCTCTCAACAACTTCTTTTCCATAGCATGTCCATTGGCATGGGTACCAAAGGAACCTTTGTGTACTTCTTGCATCAACAAGTCCGCTTCGTGTCTATCCACGCATATGAGCAGGACCATGTCAAAATTCCATTTGTATAACACGTCATCCTCGTTTAAGAAGAAACTACCAGCCAATCTTCTTAGAGTCTTCTTATCATTGTTGGATGCCCCAGCTGGGTACTCTTGACTTTTCAAAAAGTACTTGATATCATGATACCAAGGTTTACTATCCACATCTGTCTCAGCTGTAAACAAATAGGTGGGTCTGTCAAGGCACGTCACATCAATCTTGGGCACATGATTCATCTAATTCACATTGATCATGAAGGATAACGTTCCCAGAGCATCTGTCATCTGATTTTCGTCACGAGGTATATGATGAAGCTTCACTGTAGTGAAGAAAGTCAGCAATCTTCTTGTGTAGTCTCTGTATGGAATCAAGTTGGGCTGATGAGTATTCCAATCTCCGTTGACCTGATTGATCACCAAAGCGGAATCCCCAAAGATGTTAAGAGTTTTAATCCTCAGGTCGATTTCCTCCTCGATACCCATAATGCAAGCTTCATATTCGGCTTCATTGTTTGTGCATTCGAAAGTCAGTCTAGCGGTGAAAGGTATATGAGAACCTTTTGGAGTGGCAATAACTATCCCAACTCCACTACCATTCATATTAACGGCTCAATCGAACATCAAACACCATTTAGAATCAGGATCTGGCCCTTCGTCAAATAACGGTTCTTCGCAGTCCTTCATTTTCAAATACATGATGTCTTAATCAGGGAATTCAAATTTCATCGGCCGGTAATCATCAAGTGGTTGTTGAGCAAGATAGTCAGACATAACACTACCCTTGATGGCTTTCTGAGAAGTATATTGAATGTCATATTCTGTCAAGACCATTTGCCAACGAGCAACCCTTCTGGTGAGAGCTGGCTTCTAAAAAATGTACTTGACTGGATTCATCTTGGATATTAACAGAGTTGTGTGAGTAAACATGTATTGTCTCAAACGCTTAGTCGCCCATGCAAGTGCACAACATGTCTTCTCAAGCATTGAGTATCTTGACTCGGAATCATTGAATTTCTTGCTCAGGTAGTAGATGGCATGCTCTTTCCTACCTATCTCATCGTGTTGACCGAGTACACAACCCATTGAGTTTTCAAGTACCGTCAGATACATTATCAGTGATCTCTCAGGAACTGGAGGTATAAGGATCAGAGGCTGTTGAAGATACTCTTTTATCTTTTCAAATGCCCTTTGGCAGTCATCGTTCCACCTGACAACCTGATCTTTTCTTAGCAGCTTGAAAATTGGTTCACAAGTGGCCGTGAGATAAGAGATGAATCTAGCAATGTAGTTCAACCTCCCTAGGAAACCACGAACCTGCTTTTCTATTCTAGGCTCAGGCATCTCTTGAATTGCTTTTACTTTGGCTGGATCAACCTCGATCCCTCTTTCATTGACGATGAAATTCAACAATTTTCCAGACCGCACCCCGAAGGTGCACTTATTCGGATTCAACCTCGATTTGAATTTTCTCAACCGTTCAAACAGTTTCTACAAATTCACCAAGTGTTCCTCTTTGGTCTGTGACTTTGTGATCATGTCATCAACGTAGACTTCAATCTCCTTATGAATCATATCATGAAAGAGAGGCACCATTGCACGTTGATAGGTTGCCTCCCTGCGTTCTTTAAACCGAAGGGCATCACTTTATAACAGAATGTTCCCCATGAGGTAATGAATGTTGTTTTCTCCATGTCCTCCGGTGCCATCTTAATCTGATTGTAGCCGGAGAAACCATCCATGAAAGAAAATACCTAGAACTGAGCTGTATTGTCAACCAAAACATCAATGTGAGGTAATGGGAATTCATATTTCGGACTTGCTCTGTTTAGATCACGGTAATCAACACACATCCAGACCTTACCCTCCTTCTTAGGTGCCGGTATAATATTCGCAACCCATGGAGGATAACTGGTGATGACTAAGAAACCTGCATCTAACTGCTTCTGAACTTCTTCCTTGATCTTGATTGCCATTTCTGGTTTCGTCCTTCTAAGCTTCTGCTTGACGGGAGAGCAACCCTCTTTGAGAGGTAATCTGTGCATAACAATATCGG
The DNA here is from genome assembly GCA_022829125.1 of Lathyrus tuberosus. NCBI lineage: Eukaryota > Viridiplantae > Streptophyta > Magnoliopsida > Fabales > Fabaceae > Lathyrus > Lathyrus tuberosus. The sequence goes on from JALAZF010000260.1 coordinate 8,648,021, forward strand.
TGTCAAGCCTTGGCATATCTTGATACGACCAAATGAAGATGTCAACATATTCATGCAGCATTTCAATCAACCCCTTCTTTACATTCTCATTCAAGGCAGCCCCAATCTTGACTTCTTTCCTGGCGTCCTCGGTTTCCAGATTAATAACTTCCAGTGTTTCTTCATGCGGCTAAATGACCCTTTCCTCTTGTTTCAACATCCTGGCTAATTCCTCAGGAAGTTCACAATCTTCTTCACCATCCTCTTCGGCTTGGTAAATCTTGTCAAAGTCATAATAAGCCATAGGAGAATTGTTATCAATGGAATCCGATGAAATGCATCTGCATGAATGATTATTCATGCTTTATGAGTGCAAAAACAACATTGCCATTTATTATTAAAAGTAAAAAGAGAAAGACGGGGAACACAATATTTGAATGCAAAAAGAACATCCTTTATTAATGATAAAATTGAATGTTTAACAATATAAGCCCTACAAAGGATCTTTACACCTTGGGCGGGGCGCAGGATTTAACATGAAAACAAGAAAAATTACTCTTCGCGAAGAGTGACTTGGACGAAGCCTTCGAAAGACCAGTTGTGAAGCTCCTATCCCGGGACAGCTGGGTGTATCCAATTGCTGATGTCGTAGTCACTATCTCCATCTTCATCGCCCAGTGCAAAAATTTGGCCAGGATCGATGATTCCAGCACTAGAGAAAGTAATAGGTCCCTGGCGGCCTTGACTTTTGGGTCCTCGATAGCCAATTCCGAACCTATTTTCTTTGAGAGGTGCTTCAATCACTCGGCCCCAACCTCCAGAGTTTCTAGATTGTACAACAGCTTAGGCTTGCTTGTATGACGCAATAGAAACTTTCAGCTTCTTCTCTGATGACAGAGAAACTTCTTGCACATTCACCGTTTCAAATGCTTGACATAAAGTTTCATGGATTTCACCATCCATCTCAACATACTTGAATGAAGATAGGTGACTCACATGGATGTCCTCCTCACCGCAGATGGTGACCACTTATCCATCTACCACAAATTTAACCTTCTGGTGGAGGGTCGATGATACAACTCCGACACCAAGGATCCACGGGCGCCCCAACAAACAGTTGTATGCCGACAGGATATCCATCACGTAGAAAGTAGTGTTGAAGATTTGGGGCCCTACCTTGATTGGTAATTCCACTTCCCCAAAAACCTATATTTCGACCCATCAAATGCTCAAACTACCAAGTCGCTCGGTCTGAGCACCACTCATTCAACGTCCAGTTTAAGAAGTGCCTTTTTAGGAAGTAGATTAAGTGAGGATCTGGTATCTACAAGTACATGAGAAAGAACCTCCCCTTTACATCCTATAGAAATATGAAGTGCTTTGTTGTGGTTTCGGCCCTCCGAAGTCAAATCAAGGTCAGTGAAACCCAACCCACGGCTGGCGCTAACATTGGATATTACCCCTTCCAGTTGATTGACTAAAATTTCCTGAGGAACGTACGCCACATTCAGGACTTTTAACAAGGCATTGCGGTGTGCTTCAAAACACAACAACAAAGACAAAATGGATATCTTTGATGGATTTTGGTGGAGGTGATCTATGATCTTGTAGTCACTCCTCTTGATGATCTTTATAAATTCTTCGACATCATTTTCAAAGGAAATACCGGGCTCCGTCCTCTGCACAGGCTCTTCATTCATCACTTGCTTTCCCTTGGCTTTTGCCAAGGCATCTGCATTATCGCCTCGAAGAGTTTGTGGTGCAAACAACCTGCCGCTTCTAGTAAAACCACCAACTCCTACATTATCGAACTTCTGATCAACTACAGAGGGAGTATCAACTTCCTGCTTTTGACTGTTGTAGTATACCTCAGCACCATAGTGCCATGGGATTGCTTTTTCACTTTTAAACGAGATTGGTCTGGGCACCGTGTTGGTAACCGGAGCTCGCCTTGCAGGCACTGGAATCTGTACTAGTGTAAAAGGGATGGTAATAGTTGAAACATCATTCTCAGCATTGGAAACTTGACTAAATTATAAACACTCGTCATCCATCAAATTCTGGATACAACTTCTCAACTTATCACAATCATTCTCAAGAATCAAACAATCTGAACAATCTGCGTCACAACCTGGGAATACGCCTCCTCTCAACAAATGATCTTTCACAGCCAACAATGATGTCTTAACAACCCCAACATCAGATACCAACCTCCAACCGTCGTCTTCTTTAACAACGTTGACAGTTACCCCACCGTGGGTAGGCATTGGATTCTGTATAACATTTGGAGTAGCAGGAGGAGCGAAATTAATGGCTTTAGAATCTATCAAATCCTGGACCTTATGTTGAAAGGCTCTGCATCTTTTAATGGTATGCCCAGGGCCACCTAAATGAAAATCACACCGCGCGTTTGCATCATACCCCGTTGGGAGCTTTGTCAGAGGAGGACCCATTGCACGGGGTTCTACCAGATTTAACTTGAGCAATTGTTGAAACAACATAACATAGGACATTGGTAAGGGATAAAAATGTCAATCAACTGCTCTCTGCCTCTGTTGATAGGCTTGCTTTGGGGCCTGTTGTTGTTGTTGTTGTTGTTGTTGATTTTGTTGTTGTGTAGCAACGAGAATGGTTACAACGTCGGTCTGATGGTATGGAGCCTGATGTCCTCTGTTTCGGCTCTTCTGAGAAGACGCAGCGTTGGTTTCCCCTTCACGTTTCTTACCTGCACCAGCAAAAGGTTTTCGCACACCAGAAGATGACCCAACACTGTCTTGAATTTTACCCAGTTTAAGTAAATTTTCAATCGTCTCCCCAGCAACAACAATATCGGAAAAACCAGACGAAGTACTCCCTGCCAAGCATTCTAGGAATGAACCTTATAGTGTTCCCATGAACATATCATGCATTTCTCTTTCCAGCAACGGTGGTTGCACCCGTGCATCCAATTCACGCCATCGCTGGGAGTACTCCTTGAAACTTTCTTTACTATTCTGCGTCATACTTTGCAACTGAGTACGGTTAGGTGCCATGTCGATGTTATATTTGTACGGTTTTAGAAACGCCTCTGGCAACTCTTTCCAATTCCTGACGTGGAGCCTCTCAAGCTTTATGTACCACTCCAGAGATGCCCCAGACAGGATGTCTTGGAAAAAGTACATCCAAAGCTTTTCATCATTGGAGTAAGCAGAAATCTTCTTGAAGTACGCTTGCAGGTGAGTTTTTGGGCAAGAATTGTTAGACGATGACTATGGATCTAGAAGGGGGGTTGAATAGATCCCTTGAGTTTTACACGCAAATGGTTTTGAAATTTTAGTTTTAAAAATTGTTTAACGGAAGCTACCACTGGATAGAACGTCTACAACGAACCTTCTACTAAAAGGATCGGATATGCACGGATATATCGAGAATGAGTATGGAAGAGAAAAATTCAGTTTGATTACTACACTTAAAAAACACAGTCAATAAAATATCACTTGCTTGATGTTTATTCCAATCCAATGAGGTAAAGTGATAAGCAATTTAAGGCAACATGTTCGAAATTTTCTTTGAAACAAATTATCAAACACCTAGTGTGTGTAAACACACTAAGTGCATAATTTCTATGGAGGGTAATGTAAAGCTGCTCCAAGATACAATTCAAGGAATTATATCAATTTAACAAAACAGTTTATCAGCTTATAATTACTCTACGACAGAAATTTCAATAACTTGCGACTTCCCAAATTCCAACAAACTGAAATGTAAAAGAGTTAAGGGAAAGAGAGAACAAACGAGATTTGATTAGGCAGTTCCTCAATCGTCCTCGCTTTGGGTACCTCTGCCCCCAATTCCACAATTGGAATTGATATATATATAGCTGTTGCAAATTGTTTATTACAAGAGAAAACTATGAACATCCAAACCCTCGAACGTCTTCGATCGTTGATGCAGAATTTTCTCTTCCCTTGATTCAAGATGAATCAAGTCCTTCGAATATGGTTGATCCAATTATCGTCCCACACTACTAAACCGAACAAAACCTCCATTCTTCGATTACCTTCACTCGATCAATTGCAATCTACCAAACTTCGAACCCAAACCTCTCTTCAACGATCCTCCGATTACAGCTACTAAACCAAATAAATGCTCCAATCATCGGTTACCTTCGCCCGGCTGAATCCCTGTAGAACGAAATGGTTTATGCAAAAACCCCCAAAATCTTCCCGATTCTTGGAGGAGAAAACCTAGGGTTTTATTCAAGAAACACCTACCAAAATCTCAACTCAAAAATGAAGATCACGCGCTTCCAAAATCTGAACGTTATCACCTTGAAACAATGAACAACTCAAACAAAGATTGTTATGTGTAATTGTGTGTTCACTCAATGTTGAAGATGAAGATGAAGAGAAATGGTAATGTAATTTCACGTTTCTTATTATGTAAAAAATGAGCTAAAATGATATATATACTATCCTAGACAATACAATAGAAATAACAAAGTTTTGAAATGAATAACACAATAAAATTTTGGTCACATTCAGCGAGCGGTCGACCTATACAGATAGTATAGTCGACCTGAGCAATGTTGTGCGTTCACTGCGCAAAACTGCAGGTCATGCGTCGACCGAAGCAGGCTATGAGTCGACTCATAACTCCCAGTTTTGGGAAAACACAAATGCAGAATGAGTGAGTCGACCGGTAGGTCGACGTGAGCACTCCCACTGATTATACTAACATATGACAGACGTTTAGGTCGACCAATGCAGGGTTGTGAGTCGACTCACGCCCTTGGAACATGCAAAAATCCATTTTTGAGTTTCCTAAAAGTGTTAAAACATATCTAATGAACCTAGACCATCTACTAATCATGATCAAACACTCTTAGACCACTTAATGAGCATTTCATATAACGTTTATCACTTGAATCTCTATATTCTAATCATGATAGTTTTGACATCATTAAAATCAAGTACCTAGAGAGAATCTTCCCTCACATACTCCCCCTTTTTTATGATGGCAAAACGGTCATATGTCCTCCCCCTGACTTTATGCATCTACTATTGTTTGATCATCTCAATACCTGTTATGTCCTTGTTCTTCTCCCCCTTTGACAACATCAAAAAAGGAGAAGGATGAAGTGTCAAGAATAATAAAATGAGAGCTGCATTTTGAATATAAATGCAAGTTAATGAAAATCTAAATAAACTAAAAACACTTAAGAGGCACAAAATAAAGTAATAGTGCATTGTTACTCGATGGAACAGCCACAAGGAGCAATAAAGCAGTACAAGAATAAGACACACATAGCTAAAATCAACATATTGGAGTCATAAAACTAAAACAGTGCAAGAAACAAAGCAAAAAAAAACATGATGCGAAATGTAAGGATGATTTTCATGGCCTCCTCCCCCTAAATGAGGGGCCCCGCCCGCGAAACTGGTGAGGATGATGAGGTGGTGGAGGTTGCATATCCATCTGTCCAGTCAACTCCAACACGGATTGATTCAGGATGTTAAAGTTGTTGGTGAGAGCACGGTGCTGAGTTGTAGAAGTCTCAGCCATAGTGTTAAACTTACCAATCACATTAGTGGCAAATGCGTCAAAGTTGGTGGTGTGATTCTGAAACTCTTCACGCAAGGATTGAATCCTTTCCTCTTGAGCAGTGGCAAACCTCTGTTGATCAAGTTGCATAGTCCTCATAAGTTCAAGGATATCCTTATTGTTTTGTTGAGGACGCGGAGGTGAGGGAGGAGTACAATAGGACTCCTGATAGTCCAACCCTTGAGTTGCTGGCATATAGTTGGAACCAAGAGTGGTCCATCCATTATATTGCCACTGACCCCATCCTTGGTTAACTTCAGCTTCCATTGGAGTTGATTGAGGCATATAACTACCTGTATATTGCCATTGGTTCCATTCAGGGGCTTCCTCCGACACCATAGCAGACGAATTAGGCATCCAAGCAGTATTGTCTTCAACACCAATATCCATTTGTTATTGTTGATCATTATCCCCTTGTTCCTCTTCTGAATCGCTTTGTTCGTCCTCACCTTCTTCCTCATCTTCGTCGTTCTCGTCTTCTTCTTCCTCATCGCTTTCCTCAGATTCTTCTTCCAATACCGTAGTGTTTGCTTTCACCACATACTTATACCTCTTGTCTTGGACATCCCACACATGACCCATCATAGTTAATGTTTTCTGACAAAATTCTTGATTGATAGTGATAGATTTGTACGGAATACCCAGAACAACTATTTTAGCATGGTTGAGTACCTTTGGAATAAATGATACGTAGGACAACGCAATGCCCCTGTCGGAGTCACGAAGAGAATACATTTTGCTTGCAAAATAATAGGGCCAGCTAATCCTGATTTTATTCTTCAAAACATACATCAACTGAACCTCAGGTTGATCCACCCTAGAGTAGCCTCCTATCTTTGGTCTAAGAATGTGAGAAATAATCCACTATAAAATCCTTGCAGGAGGAGTCAGTTTCCCTGTTGTCACAATTTTGGGAAAGAGACTGCTATCCACAACCTGATCCGAGTATGGTCTCTTCAACATAGAGTTCAGTGCTTGTTTAAAATCATAGTCTTTAACATGATCAGTATCAGTTATATACTAAGTAGGTTGATCATTGGTCACAGACATACAGAACAAATCTCTCCAAATAGTTTGATCAACAGCGACAGTCTTATCTCCTAGTTTGCAGTTAAACATGTAATCCTCGAACTTTCCAACTAAACTAGAATAAAAGATTCGAACCAAATCTTCATTGTACTTAGTGTCACATGATAAAAACCCATGAAAATTCTGAAAATCCAATAATTCTAAGATATCTCCTATGCGCATGCGTTCAACAGTACCGCGATAGCAAATGAATTTCTTAACAACAGGCCGTTTGCTCAACTTTTCTTCATATAAATCAACATACTTATCAGAGAGAAGAGATGAATGTGTTACCGATTGATTCGAGGGAGGTTGAGAAGTACCTGCTTGAGATGCCGACTCTTTTGTGACTCTTTTTCGAGATGTTCTTCGAGAAGCCATTGTAGGAGAAGATGAACAGTGACGAATTTGTTCAAATTTTTGTGAATCCCAAATTTTGTTTGTAGGAAAGTGAGATTAGGGCTTGTGTAGCGAGGAGTTAGAGGAGAAGAGGAGATGAGATTATGTGATAATGTGTTGAAACAATGCATATGCCACATAGAAAATCGAAAAAAATTAAAAAAAAAATGCACAGTGACCAAGAGATGTTGTCGCAGCATTTTAGCGACCGGTCGACCTATAGGTCTGTGTGCGTCGACGCACACTATAATGTTTCTGATAATTTTGAAAATTTAAGCTATGCGTCGACCTATGGGTCGACCTGAGCATTCCCGGCCATACATGTTTACAATACACCAAGAATGAGTCGACCAGAAGCATTTGTGAGTCGACCCAAACAAAAAAAATCAAATTTTGTGACTTTTAAGCTATGACATTGAATAAATAGAAAGCCAACACAAAATATCAAACATCTACATGGATAAGGTATGCTCAATATGTGCAACAAACATCAATGTAATCACTCAACATGGTACGTTTAATTAGAGAGAATCTTTGAAACAGAACGATATTACCTTGATCACTATTGACGATGAGAGCCCTCACATATAGCTTAATATTTCTTCGCATTGTTAGTTAAAAGAATAAACAAGCATGTGTGTATATATATATATATATATATATATATATGTGTGTGTGAAAATCACTATCTTAAAAGACTATTAAGCACGATCTGAGATATCGAGAATATCAAGTTCCCTACGGATGTGAAAGAAAGGCTCTTTAGCTAATGGTTTTGTAAAAATATCGGCAAGTTTATTTTTAGTGTCAACGTGCTCAAAAATCACATCACCTTTCTCTACATCATCCCTAAGAAAATCATGGCGTATTTCGATATGCTTGGTGCGTGAATGCAATACGGGGTTCTTAGTTAGATTAATCGCACTAGTGTTATCACAATAAATTGGAATACGCTCAAGTTTTAAATTGAAATCAAGCAATTGTTGTTTAAGCCATAGGAATTGAGCACAACAACTATGGGAGGCAACGTATTCCGCCTCGGCTGTTGACAAAGCAACGGAAACCTGTTTCTTGCTATGCCAACTCACCAAGGAATTTACGAAAAGGTGACACGTGCCACTAGTACTTTTCCTATCCAACTTGCACCCGACAAAGTCGGAATCGGAGTAGCCAACTAAGGAACAAACACTACCTTTGGAATACCACAACCCATACTTTGGAGTACCAGAGAGGTATCGAAGTATGCGCTTAACTGCCTTTAGGTGGGATTCCTTGGGATGTGCTTGATACCTCGCACACATGCATACACTAAACATTATATCGGGACGTGATGCGGTAAGATAAAGAAGGGATCCTATCATACCTCTATACCTTTTTACCTCTATGTCTTTACCATTCTCGTCACGATCAAGATTCGCAGTGGTCGGCATTAGAGTATCTATTGCTTTGTAGTTTTGCATGTCGAAACGTTTTAGAAGCTCAAGATAATATTTCGTTTGACTCACGAATGTGCCCTCTTCGAGTTGTTTGATTTGCAATCCGAGGAAATAGTTGAGCTCTTCCATCATGCTCATTTCAAACTCCCCCTGCATAAAACTAGAAAACTCCTTGACCAAGGTCACGTCAGTAGACCCAAAAATAATATCGTCAACATAAATTTGTACCAAAATTAAGTGTTTTCCTTAAAGTTTAATGAAGAGAGTTGTGTCAACCTTCCCTCTTGAATATCCTTGATCAAGTAGAAATTTGCTTAGACGTTCATACCAAGCCCTAGGGGCTTGTTTAAGTCTGTACAAAGCTCGTTTAAGTTTATAGACATAACCAGGATATTCGTGGGATTCAAAACCCGGAGGTTGGGCAACATAAACCTCTTCATTTATATATCCATTAAGGAACGCACTTTTAACGTCCATTTGGAATAATTTGAAATTTTTAGTGCAAGCATAAGCAAGTAAAAGGCGTATAGCCTCAAGTCGGGCAACCAGCGCATAAGTTTCCTCATAGTCGATTCCTTCCTCTTGGTTATAGCCTTGCGCTACAACCGCGCTTTGTTACGTGTTATTACTCCATTTTCATCAAGTTTATTCCTAAACACCCATCGGGTGCCGATTACTCGATGATCTCGCGGAGGTGGGACAAAGTCCCAAACCTCATTTCTCCTGAATTGGTTTAGTTCATCTTGCATTGACAAAAACCAATGCTCATCAAGTAACGCCTCCTTAGCGTTTTTAGGTTCAACTTGGGAGACAAAAGTAGAGTAATAGCAAAAATTACTAAGTTTAGAGCGAGTGGTTACTCCCTTAGAGATATCACCGAGAATGTTGTCAATTGGATGGTCTTTTGAAGACTTCCAAGCTGGAGGAAGTTCATATTTATCAGCATGATGATCATCCTCACTTTTCACTGGTTGGTGATCCTTTTCCTCCTCAATACGCACTGCTTCAGGCTGATCAGTTCCCTTATCAGTGTCCTTGAGTATGTCTTCAGTAGGTACACCTGCACCATGAAAAGAACTACCTTCTCCGACATTTCTCGGATAAGACTCGTCAAAGATAACATGAACTGACTCTTCAACTACACGTAACCTTGTATTATAAATTCTATATGCTTTACTTGACTGAGAGTATCCAAGAAAAATACCTTCGTCGGCCTTGGCATCAAACTTACCAAGAGCCTCTTTCCCATTGTTTAACATAAAACATTTGCAGCCAAATACATGAAGGTGAGAGATATTTGGCTTACACCCTTTTAAAAGCTCATACGGTGTCGTGTTTAGAATAGGCCGGATGAGCACCCTATTCAAAACATAACAAGTCGTACTTATGGTGTCGGCCCAAAAGTATTTTGGTAATCCACTATCATTGATCATAGTCCTTCCAAGTTCTTCCAAAACTCTATTTTTACGTTCCACTACCCCATTTTGTTGAGGGGTGCATGGTGCGGAAAAATTATGATCAATTCCGTTGGAATCACAAAATGCTTCAAGCAAATGATTTTCAAACTCACCCCCATGGTCACTTCTAATTGACCCAATGTTTATGTTTAACTTGTTCTGAGATAACTTAGCAAATCGTTCAAAGGCCGAAAAGGTATCACTCTTATTTGCTAAGAAAATGGTCCAGCAAAACCTAGAAAAATCATCGACTATAACAAACCCATAATAGTTACCACCTAGACTTTTAACCCTAGATGGTCCAAAGAGGTCCATATGGAGGAGCTCAAGGGGTCTCATAGTTGAAACGATGTTTTTAGATTTGAATGAGATCCTTGTTTGCTTCCCCATTTGACACGCATCACAAAGGTGATCCTTTGTGAATTTAATTTTGGGCAAACCGATGACTAGGTCTTTAGAGACTATTTTGTTAAGCAAATCAAAGTTGATGTGAGCCAGCCGTCTATGCCACAACCATGAATCTTCATTCATAGCGACTAGACACTTGTCTCCATTCAACGATACCTCATTTAAGTCTAGCATATAGACGTTGTTCATCCTCAAGCCCTTAAACACATTCTTTTTGTCGCTATCTTCAACTATGCAACAATCCTTTGAAAAAATACTTTATTATTTTTGTCACATAGTTGACTAATGCTTAAAAGGTTGTGTCTAAGGCCTTCCACAAGCAGCACATCAGAGATAGTAGTAGATGAGGGGTTACCTACACTACCTTTGCCGAGAATCTGTCCCTTGTTGTTATCTCTATAGGTGACAAACCCCTTTTTCTTCGCCACAAAGTCGATGAAAAGAGATATGTCTCCGGTCATGTGTCTCGAGCAGCCACTATCCAGAACCCATCTTCTTTCGGTGGTCTCAAGACTTTGTACCTACAAGAAACAATCAAGGGAGAGTAGGTACCCAATTCTCATTGGGTCCTTTAAGGTGAGTGAAACCAAGACCGCACTTGGGCAACCATTGGTAGATGCCTTTCAGAACAAGAAACCTTCTGAAGCGGCATTTCACAATAGTATGACCAGGCTTGCAACAATATAAGCAATCACGGTTCATTTGGAACTTACCTTTTCTATCACTATCTCGAATCACATACGTATACTTTTGATACGGATTATTCATGCTTTCTCGATAATGTGATCGATCAATAGCAAATGTAATTTTAGGCTTAAGAGCCTTGTCCAATTTGGCCTTGAGGGTTCTCACCTCTCGTTGCCAAATATGACAAGTGTCACAACCCCAATTGAAACAAGAGGTAGGATCATTTTCAACCTTGGCTTTTGATATGTCCACTATAGAGTTCTTGAGGGCTTCCAATTCCTTTTCGGAATCGGAAACCTTCTTCTCCAAATACGAGAAAATCTTTTTATTTGAGGCTAAGCGTTGAAATGCTTCCTTAGACTCATAGTGTAACATATCAAAAGCCTTTTGTAACTCTAAATGCGACATTTTATTAACATGATCGTATTTAGAATGCTTTACCTCTTTTGCTCTGTTGTGGCGTGGCATAAGACAAAAGTTAACGGATTCACTTTCGTCACTTGATGAATCATCTTTCTCCGACTCACTATCGCTTTCCCAAGCGATGTATGCTCGTCGAGACTTGTTGGACCTTTTGTTTGAGCAACTCTTGTCATTATCCTTATCTTTGTCTTTCTTTAGAGATGGACAATCCGGCTTGTAGTGCCCGGATTTTCCACAGTTGTAGCACGTCCCTTTTACCTTGCCATTCTTATTTCCTTTGCTTCTAGATTGCTTCCCAAACTTGACTAGATTTCTGTCCGAGTGTTGAATCTCGTTCTTACGAACATGTCTATTGTACCTCTTCATAAATAAGCCCATATCATCATCGGATTCTTCATCTTTGTCATTATTGGTTTCATAATCACTTAGCTCTTGATGTGTTGAGTTTGAACAAGAAGCCTTAAGAGCTATCGACTTCTTCTCCATATCTTTTGCCTTCTCTTTCTTGATACTATTTTCATGTTTATCCAAGCCAATGAGCACTTGCTCATGCTCATCGAGTTTACCAAAAAGTGTTGTGAGGTCAAGTGTAGCAAGATTGTTGGCCTCCTTGATAGCGGTGACCTTCGGTTGCCATTCCCTGTTTAAACACCTCAAAATCTTGTTAGTAGCAACCTCATTTGGAATTTGTTTACCAAGAACATGCAATTTATTGATAATGTGAGTAAATCATTTTTGCATATCCGCAATGGTTTCCCCTTGCTTCATGTAAAACAAATCAAACTCTTGCGTTAGTGTATTAATACGAGCCATCTTAACATCATTAGTGCCTTCGTGAGCTACTTGTAAAGCATCCCACATGGCTTTGGCCGTTTCACAATGGGAGACTCGATAATACTCGTCAACTCCCAAGGAGGAGATGATCATATTACGAGCCTTCCAATCATAGCTGTACTTTTTCTCGTCCTCCTCGGCTCATTGAGCTTCGGGATTAGGAATGAAACGCCTGCCGCATTAGTCATAGTAATTTCCATGGGACCATTTAAAATAATGTTCCAAACCTTCTGATCTATGGAATTAATATGGACGCGCATACAATCCTTCCAATAGCTATAATTTTCGCCTGTAAAAACTGGAGCTCTATTATAAGCCCCTTTAGGTTCGTTCGCCATGATCCAAGAAGTTTTACTGAAGCACCAGAATTAACCGGAGCTCGTGATACCACTTGTTAGATGATGGCTATGGATCTAGAAGGGGGGTTGAATAGATCCCTTGAGTTTTACACGCAAATGGTTTGAAATTTTAGTTTTAAAAATTGTTTAACGGAAGCTACCACTGGATAGAACGTCTACAACGAACCTTCTACTAAAAGGATCGGATATGCACGGATATATCGAGAATGAGTATGGAAGAGAAAAATCTAGTTTGATTACTATACTTAAAAAATGCAGTCAACAAAATATCACTTGCTTGATGTTTATTCCAATCCAATGAGGTAAAGTGATAAGCAATTTAAGGCAACGTGTTCGAAATTTGCTTTGAAACAAATTATCAAACACCTAGTGTGCCTAAACACACTAATTGCAGAATTTCTATAGAGGGTAATGTAAAGCTCCTCCAAGATACAATTCAAGGAATTGTATCAATTTAACAAAACAGTTTATCAGCTTTCAATTACTCTACGACAGAAATTTAAATAACTTGCGACTTCACAAATTCGAACAAACTGAAATGTAAAAGAGTTAAGGGAAAGAGAGAACAAACGAGATTTGATTATGCAGTTCCCCAATCGTCCTCGCTTTGGGTACCTCTGCCCCCAATTCCACAATTGGAATTGAGATATATATATATATATATATATATGTAGCTGTTGCAAATTGTTTATTGCAAGAGAAAACTATGAACATCCAAACCCTCGAACGTCTTCGATCGTTGATGCAGAATTTTCTCTTCCCTTGATTCAAGATGAATACAGTCCTTCGAATATGGTTGATCCAATTATCGTCCCCCGCTACTAAACCGAACAAAACCTCTGTTCTTCAGTTACCTTCACTCGATCAATTGCAATCTACCAAACTTCGAACCCAAACCTCTCTTCTACGATCCTTCGATTACAGCTACTAAACCGAATAATTACTCTAATCGTCGGTTACCTTCGCCCGACTGAATCCCTGTAGAACGAAATGGTTTGTGCAAAAACCCCCAAAATATTCCCGATTCTTGGAGGAGAAAACCTAGGGTTTTATTCAAGAAACACCTACCAAAATCTCAACTCAGAAATGAAGATCACGCGCTTCCAAATTCTGAACGTTATCACCTTGAAACAATGAACAACTCAAACAAAGATTGTTATGTGTAATTGTGTGTTCACTCAATGTTGAAGATGAAGATGAAGAGAAATGGCAATGTAATTTCACGTTTCTTGTTATGTAAAAAATGAGCTAAAATGATATATATATACTATCCTAAACAATACAATAGAAATAACAGAGTTTTGAAATGAATAACACAATAAAATTCTGGTCACATTCAGTGAGCGGTCGGCCTATACAGATAGTATAATCGACCTGAGCAATGTCGCGCGTTCACTGCGCAAAACTACAGGTTATGCGTCGACCGAAGCAGGCTATGAGTCGACTCATAGCTCCCAGTTTTGGGCAAACACAAATGCAGAATGAGTGAGTCGACCGGTAGGTCGACGCGAGCACTCCCGCTGATTATACTAACATATGACAGACGTTTAGGTCGACGAATGCAGGGTTGTGAGTCGACTCACACCCTTGGAACATGCAAAAATCCATTTTTGAGTTTCCTAAAAGTGTTAAAACATATCTAATGAACCTAGACCATCTACTAATCATGATCAAACACTCTTAGACCACTTAATGAGCATTTCATATGACGTTTATCACTTGAATCTCTATATTCTAATCATGATAGTTTTGACATCATTAAAATCAAGTACATAGAGAGACTCTTCCCTCACAAGAATTGCCGTTGTACTTGTCGAAAGATGGAGCCTTGAACTTCGAAGGGATTATCACCCCTTGAACCAGCCCCATGTCCACTACGTCAATGCCCATAGTATTCTGACATTCTATGGCCCTGACTTTTTCAGCAAGCAGTTCGTACCTTCGCTCTCCTCCACCGATGTTGCCCCCCATATCTGCATTTATTAGAGAACACTGATCATAGTGATTATCCTCCATATGGGAACATGAATAGGAATGGGGATAGAACCCCCAGTAGCCTGACCCACAGGAATACCACCGTTAACCCCAGCAATCGAAATACCACCGTTAACTCCACCGATAGGAATACTAGCATTGACCCCACCGACAGGAATACCCCCTCCAGCTGGAGGGTCAACTTGGTTGTCAGCCTTTGGAATCTTGACTTCGGGCCTTTGCACCATCGCCCTTAGCTCTTGTTGGCCCTGAGCTACTCCTTGCATCAGATCCATAAACTGGTTCATCCGAGCTCTCATTTCAGTCATTTCCGCCTGTAGTTGTTCCATTACTCGTTGTTGGTTTTGACGCGTTGAATAGCGGTGGATGTGAAGGTCAACAATTCTGCCTGTTAATCAAATAAGGTTAGGAAATCCAGCAATAAGTACCTGTTATGCAAAATGATATGTATGAATGCATGCATATGCCATGTTTAATTATTTCCAAGTTATATCCACTTTGATTCCAGTATTAATCGGGCGAGGGAACAGATACGCTGCAAGTCAAAATATCATGGGAACTGATAGATATTGCAGAGAGAAACACATCTAAAACAACATTATTGAGAATACCACTGAAATAATATAGCTGAAACAACCATATCTTCATATAACATTTCTGAAAGTCATACAAATATATATGATACAACCAATGGCGATTCCATCAACAAGCCTGATGGCAATCCCGATAGAAATACATGAACAGATCAGTCCCAAAACCCAAGCCAATGCAAATTGGCCTTGACCTCTTCGAGGAGGGCTTCAGTGTCTGGATGAGTTGGTCGTTCTAACAACACTTTGATCAGCTTATTCCTTTTTCCAATGTCTTGATTCAGCTTGACAATATGTTCTGCACTATCGTTGTCTCTAAAGACATTTCTAAGCTTCGACCTCTTGATCCTAGCCTGAATCTTGAGTTCCACAATCTCTGTTTGAGCTTCCTTCAGCTTGTCGTAGAAGCGCTACTTGCCCCTTTCCGCCTTTTGTAGCTCCTTCTTTAATTCCTCATTTTCAGCCATGACTTCATCCCATCTGCTCTGAGAATTATCAAGTTGGACATTTGCCTCGAACAAAAGTTGCTTAGTTTTCTTGTACGTGCTGGCGGAGGACTCTGCAGCTAACTTAAATTTCTGTTAGAAGCGAGTTCTGTTTGCAAAGTCTACCTATTTCTCTATCAGCAGCTTCGTTGCGTCCTTAGCCTTACGTTCCAAGTCCACATTGTTATGTAAAGCGTCTTGAAGACGGCTACTCAAGTCTGAATTTTCTACACGGAGCTCATGCACCAGAGCTTGCAACTTATTAAACTCTTCAATGGCTATGGCGGTCCTTTCTTCCACGATCTCCAGGTACAAATGAGGTGCGGGATCAAAAGGCAAGTAGAAGTCTTTAACCCTCTTCTTTATCCAATCTTCATAGGGAGGATGAGCTCAGTTTCCAGCCTTTCCCATGACAACTTTACCCTTTCTTTGTATACTGGACCAAGCCTCAGAAGCCTTCTGTGCTATTTCTATACCACCCGTTGCTTGGAAATATAACGACTCCTCTACATCCCTCTCAGCGGGCGGACTTGTCAGAGCGTACCCGAATTGTCTGATGGCCAAAGAAGGATTATAGTTTATCCCCATTTTTCTTCCTATCAACGAAACATTAGGGAACCCACCACAACTATGAATAACGTCCTTGAAGAGCAACCCATGATCTACTCAGACAATATCCTTGGAAAACAAACCCATTAATCGTCGGCACCATTCAAGAGAATCTTTAGTATCCACGAAAGCGCCCGAGCGAGGCAGATGGTTCGCGAACCACTTGTAAAAAAGAGGTGCACAGCAGTGAACAAAACCTCCTCTTCTCTTCTCATTTCTGCTATGGACTGAGTGATAAAGGTCTCCTTATAAGGTCAGCACTGGATTCTACATTATGAATATTATGATGGCGTCAATATCAACAAAGTTTGTCACGTTCGGAAACAGAACAATACCGTATACGCAAAGAGCCAATATGGCATTGAAAACAGTCCATTTTTTGTATTTAGCAGCTTCCTAAGCTTCCTTCGTCAAATACCCCAGATGATAGCCTCGGACGTCTCCTTTACTGGTGATGTTGGCCTCCAGCGTTGATTTGCTCAAATAAAGAGCAGTAGCCACAGCCCTAAAGTCTGGATCTTTCTTAGAACCGAAGAATGACCCCTCTTCCTTAATAGAAATCCCCAAAATGTTTGAATACTCCTCCAAGGTAGGAACAAAACATAGTCTAGAAATACGAACATCTCAGAGGAGGATCATAGAATTGCATCAAAGTGTGAAGACCTCTGTATTCATAATCACTGATATTTTGGATAAAAGACATAATCCGCCTATACTTTTCTCTAAAAGCTCCCAATAAATCCGGACTCGTCATAGCTTTTAGACTGTCAAGAGGGCCTAGGCCGGACTTTATAAACCTGTAGATGATAATGTTCTTCTTCTTCTTCCCGGTATCCATCCCAATAGGACCCACTGACTGGAATCGAAGGTAGAATATGAACCTGGAAATGAATAAACATGTATGTTAGGTATGAAATGATGCAATGCAAAGGCATGATATCAGAGTGCCACATATAACTGGACGTGTCTGTGATGAACTATGAATAGTGTTGGTGCAGAACTGAGTGAATAACAACCGGCTGAATATGACAGGATGATATGCCCACTTCTGTAAGAATATCAGAAAACCGGGTAGTTTGGAAGTCAAAGTTACCTGCAAAGCTATAAACACCCAGCCCCTCTCACATGTGGGTTCTAACACTAAGGATCCTCAGCATCATGGACTCTCAGGTCGAGAAATGATACATTCACCATTTCAGGTTTGGCATCATCATCAATCGAGGAAGCCTAAACTGATTCCCCTCAAAAAGTCATTCTATGGCATGTTCTCAGCTTCGTGTCCTCGGATCAAGAAGCGTAATGGGTTTTCCATTTCTGGCCTTCCATTATCGCCCCTTAGGAGGAGTGCCTTAACTAAGTCCTCAGGAATGGTCACCAGAGTCGATAGCTCATCAAGGGAACATCCAATGACCTGCATCAACATGCAGTATCAGATATCTCCTAGAAGAACCTTGTCTCGCTGTGGGTCTCGTGAACACTACACGTGGTCACCACCACCCAAGCGACACGACTATCCACTCTAAATCCTGTGCATATACTCAAGCCTGGTGTATTACCCTAATTTTTCCCCCTAAGATTCTCTGCTTGTCATGTGCATTCATGCATACAAACAAGATCACACATTGGTTCCCTCTTTTATAGGATTGTTCCTTGCAGGGATCTTTGAGTTGGTGTGTGTTTGTTAGTTGTTTTATTGCTTAATTTGTTTATGTTTACTAACCATTAATTAAAATCAAAAAATATTTTGTTTTCTTTCACTAACATTTCCAAGGGAAGAACAGGTTAAAAATACCAAAAACCAGTCCCTTGGCTCGAATGAATTTCATCTGAACAAAGTCAAAGTTGATCTGCAAGTCATTCAAAATCATCTGATCAAGAGTTTCTAAGATTTAATTGATTTTTATTCAAGAGACTCCAAGGTTCATATGTTTATTTCCATGCCTTCTTCGACAAGTCAAAAATCGAGCCAAAGCCTAGCTCAATCCAACCAACAAGGCATTTTTCAAGTTTTTCAACTGTGTAATCGATTGCACTATTGGTCCAATCTATTGCACCATGTATTTTGCCTAGATTTTGAAATTTTCAGCAGTGCAATCTATTCGCGCTATAGTGCAATCGATTGCACGAAGATAGAATTGGCTAAAATCAGTATTTTTCAAGTTTTGAAGCATTTGGCACCAATCTTGACCATTGATCACATGTGGAATATTCTAGATTACCTCATTTTAATTCCCCTACATCATTTTGATCATTCCCCACCATGTACCTCCACTAATCACCACTCTTGTGTGATTTCCCTCCAAATTTGAATTCCAATCCTAATTTTGATCTTCCAATCCTAATTCCAAACCACCAAATTTTCCAAGCCTAAATTCTATAAATAGAGGCTTTATTTCATTCATTTTACAAGCTTTTGAGAGCCAACAAACCTCTTGCAAATTCACTTCCCAACCATAAAATTTCACTAAAGCTCACTTTTCTTCTTTTGATCAAGGCTTGTTTTCTTCATCAATTCTTATAGATCAAGGCTTTGGTGTTTGGATCTTGAAGCAATTTGAAGGAATTTTCAGATTTGAAGTGGTAATCCATCATTCACCATTGTTGAAGTTCAATTTCATCTTCCATAATGTAGATCTTAGGTGGTTCTTGTTACTTGATCCTTTGGATCTTGTGATTGTGTTTAATTACTAGTATTTGTTGTTATTTGCTTTGAATTTTTGTGCACTTTTGATTCCATGATCATGAGGTGTTTGAAGAAAATTTTAGATCATGATCATGCTGAATTTTACTGAATTTTTGTTGTCACAGCAAGGAGCAATCGATTTGCATTTTCGTGCAATTGATTGCACAATGCTGTTTTTTGCCTTGTTTTTGCAATCTGTCAGTGTGCAATCGATTTGTACACTTGTGCAATCGATTCACACTGAATAGAATGGTGTTTTTCACCTATTTGTGAGACTGTTTTGGCTTTGCTTCCTCCTTCTTCCCCTTTCTTATTGTTTTAGCCTTGAAATGCATTGTTGAGATTAATTTCTCTTTAATTTCAATGGACTTTGGATATGGTTAGAGTATTTAAACATTCATTAGTTCAAATCTATCTTTAAATGAATTGTTGAATTCATTTAAGGTGCTTTGAATTAGTGATATGTTTTCACACTTAAACCTATCAATTAAAGGTGATTGAACTTGAAGATGAAAGGTTCTTGAATTTGTAATTCAATTTGCCATTTCTCTTCATCTATTTCTTCTTTTTTTATTTTGATCGATGAAAGTCTTATGGATCTTAGAATTTCTTTGTTGAATTCTTGATCAAGACTAGATCATTACCTATTTTCTTTTATTGTGGTATTGCTTTCGAATGACGGTCTACATATCGTTCATCTAGCATGCATTAGCACAAAGATCTATTGACCGGCCTCATTGTAGGGTAATTACTCCGTAAATTACTCGGCGATTGCTTAACATAGCGCAACATTTGTCCCTCTTTATCCAATTCGGAATTTGAACTTTCGTGGTCCGGACCTTGATTGGTCCCGTCAACCCAATGTTGATTGATCTTTTGTATTAGGTTCAAAATCTTTGAAGCTTGTTGTTGTAGAGGCTTTGATTCTATCATTCTTCTAACAAGTCTTCATTAACCTTGACCTAAGTACATTGTTTAATCACTATAGTTCAAAACGCGAAACGAAATACTCGGTGAAGGCTTATGGAACTAGAGCCTTGTGCTACTAACCACTAACTTCTAACTTCTTTACATTTCCTTCTCGCTCCCTATCTCTCTTTATTTTTTTATGCTTTATGTCATTATATCATATCATATTTATGTTTATGCTATTTTTCTTTTGTCCACTTGGACCATATTATCTTGTGTTTTTGTTTTTCTTTTGTCCATCTTGGACTAAAAAACATTAATAAAGGATTAAACCACTAAAAGACTTGTGCTCTTAATTGTTAGATTATGGTTACTATCCTTTGCAATGGATATGGAGTTTTGCACCTAGACCTTGGACTTCAATGCTATTTCTTGGATCCTTGGACTTAGAAATATGACCTTTTCCCTTTTGCTTTGGAATTATGGTTTGAAGACTTTGAAGCCTTGTGCTTCTGTTTGGTTTATGGTGAAGATAGCTACATTTATGGTTAGATCTTTCTTATCCTTAGCTTTTATTTTATGCACCAGGATAGTATCTTCTTCTCCACCCCTTCTTCAATTTTCAAAATCTCCTCTCTTTTTTCAAAACTTTCTTGTTTTCAAACTTAAAACCGCTTTCATAATAAAACCTTGAATTTGGTCAAGCGATTTTTAAACTTTGTTTTCTTTAATAAATGTCAATCCATGTTAATTATATTTTGACCATTTCAAAAAGACATAAAAAATACAAAACTCATCAAACTCTTTTTGTGCTTTGTGCACTTTTTCCCTTTAAAACTTTTCATAAGTTTAGACATGATTCATTTCTTTAAGCAGAATTATTCGCTTGGAAATGATGACTTGTCTTTACACTTAAAATCAATCATAACAAACAAATTTTTGTTCTTTGTACCATGAACTACGGGGTTTTGATCCTACATTGCACTTCGTGGGTACGTAGGCATGAAGCGATAAGTCTCTCCAAACACAAAAAATATTAAAAAATAATTCTCCTCTCATCTCCCCAATCTCTTTTCAAGCAAACTATTTTCAAACCAAAAAGCGGTAGATATTTCAAAGGGTTCCTATATAGTACTATTGACGTTTTGGGTGCTAACACCTTCCCATTGCGTAACCAACCCCCTTACCCATTTCTCTTTGTATTTTTTAGCTTTTTCTTTTTTAGACTTCTTAGGAATTATTCGCTCTTTTTTCCATTTCCTTTGTGTAATAGATAAAAGCGCGGTGGCGACTTTTGCTTTATGAGTTATGTTAATCAATAGCTTACACTCACAAATTTTACCTCTACAGAAAAGTGGAGACTCTGCTGGGGAATCTCCTCCCTTGAGGGGTTTATCCTACTTTGATTTATTTACTGCTTTTTGTATGATTTGCTTGTTACTTGTTTGTTCTGTTTGGGAGTTCCTCTGTGTGTGAGATATGTCCTATACCCGGACCAGAGTGTACTTTGAGATAGGAGGATAGTATAGTCAAGGGAGCTTTGAGGGAGTCGAATCCCGAAAAAGTAGAACTTGAGAATCTATCCACTCGGTGGTTGCCTCTTTGGAATTACTGATGTCGATCGAGCTATCGTGAAGGCATTACTTTTCCATAGAAGCCTATAACACTGAGGACCGTAGTAAACCTTAACCCATCTTAGCCCTTTTAGGGCCGTGGCGCGGAAGCTATGAGGATGTAAATCTGACTTAGCTGTCACGCGATGCCACCCTCAGGTTAGATTCTCTTAAGGATAACTACCAACCTCCGAGCAAATCGGTGCACTGGTGTGTCTGATAGTGGATTGTAGGTCCTGGGCACTCTGTTAGAACCACTATTTTCTACAGGTACAATCAAGATAAAACCTTAGTACATACCTTTGTGGGATTAGTTCTTACCCTTGGCTTCATGCTCGTGACTTGACCCTTGACCCGTGTGCTTTGTGTGATCTTGTTTGTGGTTGTTGCATTCATGCACTCATGCATTCATGAGCATTCTTTTGGAAGGTTTCAAGGAACTTAAAGGTGTTATTGCAAACCTTGCAGATACTTTTGTTATGGATTTTGGAAGGAGAAGTACAAGGAAGTACACTTTCAAGAGTCCTAAATTAGGGGGCTTGAGAGAGCTAGGATCTTTAGTTGCTGATACCAAGAAGTTCGAGTCCAGATATGGAAGGCTTTTATCTCTCTTGAAGGTTGATATGGCTGAAGGATTGCTTACTACTTTGGTTCAGTTCTATGACCCTTTGCTTCATTGTTTCACCTTTCCTAATTATCAGTTGGTACCTACGCTAGAGGAGTATTCTCTCCTGCTTGGTTTTCCTGTTCATGGTCGGATTTTCTCTGGTTTGGATCCCGCTCCCGAGCATCACATTATTGCGAAGGCAACTCACTTGAAGGTTTCTGAGATTAAGGCTCGCATGAATACCAAAGGAAAGATTCTTGGTTTACCCGCTAAGTTCTTGATGGATAAAGCTTATAAATTTGCTAGTGTGAAGAACACAGTTGCTTTTGAGGCTATTCTTGCCTTGCTCATTTATGGACTATTCTTCTTCCCGAATGTTGAGAACTTTGTCGACATCAACGCTATTCAGATTTTCTTGATTGGGAATCCAATTCCCACTTTGCTTGCCGATGCTTACCATTCTATTCACCTCAGGAATTTCCATGGTGAAGGGGTGATTATCTGTTGTGCGCCTTTGCTTTACAAGTGGTTTATTTCTCACTTGCCGAAGTCTGCAGCTTTCGCGGAAGATTATGTCTCTCACTCATTCTGATATTTATTGGTGTAGTCATGTTCCTTCTGGAGCGATGATTATTGATAGTGATTTTCCCAACGTGCCTCTTCTTGGTACAAAGGGAGGAATCAGCTACAATCAGGTGTTGGCTCGTCGTCAGTTGGGATATCCTTTGCGAGAGGTACCAAAGAACATTCATTTGGCCGATCTCTTTTTCAAGGAAGAATAATCTCAAGTTGCTCTCAAGAGAGAAATTGTGGAAGCTTGGCGCAACATTCGTAGAAAAGGAAAGGAAAGTTTGGGAAATCCGAATTGTGTCTCTTCAGAGCCTTACCTCCAGTGGGTTAAAAACTGAGATATTACTTTGAAGATGCCTTATACGCGTCAGGAGCCTTTGTCTTTAACTGCTAAGGAGCTTATCCTCTACTTTATGGAAGACCCAGAGAAGCTTCAGGTTGCTTTGGCCGAGATGCAACAAGAGAGAGATGCTTGGAAGAACAAGTATCAGATTGTTGAGTTAGAGAATGCAAGACTTCAAGAACACTTCAAGAAGAAGAATGAAGATGAAGTTGCCAACAAGAAGAGAAAGGCACAAGAGGATTTATTTTCCTCTCGCATTCAGCCAGTTTTTGATATTCCAAAGAGTTCAGAATCTCCTTGGAAGTTGATCGTTGATCAGTTGCTGATTGAGAAGACTCAGATGCAAGCCCACATCAAGAAGATGGAAGATAGAGCTGGGACTTCTTCTCATAGGATTCTCTAGGGATCTAGTTTTCTTTATTCTCTAATGTTTTAGGATTCTTGAATTTGTACTTCCAAGATGTAATCTTTTCCATCATTAATGAATGAGATTTTGGTATTTCAAATGAAAATGTTTGCAATATGCCTTATAATTCCTTGAAACTTTGCATTTGCATATTGCACATCAAGCATCATCTCTTGCATTGTTTCTTGCATTTTCCAGGTGTCTTATGTCTCTTTTGGTCTTCATTCAGCCAAGTTGTCGCACCAGTATAATACTCGGGCTAATCTGAAGAAGAAGATGGATTAGTTGCAACAAGAGAACCATGAGCTTCATGAGGAAGTGACAAATTTGAAGGATAGTTTGGATATACTCACTACTATGATGGAAGCAATGGTTGCTGCTCAGAATCAACCTCCTCCTGCTCCGCTTTAAACTCCTGTGCCAAGGACAGCCATTTCTGAGATTGTCTCTACGCCCATCTCGGTGGCGTCTTCTAGTGTTCCTCAATAATCCATGCCTCCTGGCTTCCCCTGGGGCATGACTATTAACTTTGTTCCTGAGGGTTATCAACCACCACCACCGCCTCCTGAAATTCCAGTTGTTCCTACCGTTCAACCTGTGATGACTGTACCACCGCCCGTGGTTCATACCATTCATTTTGGTGAAGAACATATTTTCCATACTGCTCCAAGTGAAAATGCCAGTGCTTATGATAGAATGGAAGAGATTCAAGACCAGTTTACTGAAATGCAGAAATAGATCAAGGCTTTGAGGGGAAAATAACTATTTGGAAAGAATGCTCATGAGTTATGCTTGGTTCCTAATGTGAAGATCCCACATAAGTTCAAGGTCCCTGACTTTGAAAAGTATAAGGGAAACTCTTGTCCATTGAGTCACTTGACTATGTATGCTCGTAAGATGTCGACTCAGAATGATAATAATCAGCTTCTCATTCACTACTTTCAAGATAGTTTGTCTGGTTCAGCCTTGAAATGGTATATGGGACTCGACAGTACTCGAATTCGCACTTTCTAAGAATTGGGTGAGGCGTTTGTGAAACAGTATAAGTATAATGTGGATATGGCTCCTGATCGTGACTAGCTTCGGGCAATGGCTCAGAAAGATAAAGAGAGATTCAAAGAATACGCGCAGAGGTGGCGCGAGATTGCTGCTCAGATTAATCCTCCTTTGGAAGAAAAAGAGATGACTAAGATTTTTCTGAAAACTCTGAGTCCTTTCTATTATGAGGGTATTATTGCTAGTGCCCCGAGTGATTTCACTGAGATGGTTAATATGGGGATGAGATTAGAAGAAGGTGTCTGTGAGGGACGTTTGTCAAAAGATGGTAATTCTGCTGGTAATTCCAAAAAATATGGGGGAGGACTTGCCAAGAAGAAAGAGGGTGAGACCAATGCTATTTCCCATGGAGGACGCAAAAAGAGTTACAGTAAGAATAATCAGTGTCAAGAAATTACATTTGTTACTCCTGTTTTCAATTCAACTCCTGTTGTTCAGGCAGCTCCTGCTCCTCAACAACGTTCTAATCAACAAAATAATCAACGGGGCTATTTTCAGAAGGATTTTGATCCGATTCCAATGACCTATACAAATCTGTTTCCTTGTTTAATTCAGAAGAATCTTATTCAAACCCGTGCACCACCTGCTGTTCCAAAAGATTTGCCATGGTGGTATAAGCCTGAAGCTCGTTGTGCTTTCCATCAGGGGGAGCGGGGCATGATATTGAGAACTGTTATCCATTGAAGATGGAAGTTCAAAGGTTGTCTAGGAGTGGTATTTTGTCTTTTGAAGATTCCAACCCTAATGTACAATCGAATCCGTTGCCCAATCACGGCAAGGCGTCTGTCAATATGGTTTATGGTTGTCCTGGTACATTCAAAATCTTTGATATCCGTTGGATTCGAAGAACTCTTGTGAAAATGCATGCACTTTTGAGTGAATACCATGATATTGATCATGACTATGCAGCTTGTTGCATCTGTTCCGTGAATCCGCGTGGTTGTGTGATAGTAAAGAGGGATATTCAAAGAATGATGGATGAGAACTTGATTGAAGTCACTGCTAAAAGAGATGAATATCAGAATGAGGTGAATGTTATTGCACTATGCTTTAATATTCCTGAAAGAGTTGTTATCTCTTATGATAGTTGGAAGACCGCTGTCACGCCTTTGGTCATTCGGTTGCCCGGTCCAGTACCATATGAATCTGACAAGGCTGTTCCATATAAGTATAATGCTACCATGATATAAGATGGTAAGGAAGTGCCCATTCCTTCTTTATCTTCTATGGTAAGCATCGCTGATGTGAGTAGAGTGACCCGAAGTGGTTGTGTCTTTGCTCCTGAGCCTCCAAAGATTGTGGAGAGTGTTGTTGCTGGCAAACAACATCAAGATGAGAGTAATGTTGATACTTTCGGTCAGTTCAGTGGTTTGAATAAGAAATTTTATGAGGATGAAGTATTGAAATTGATCAAGAAGAGTGAGTACAGTGTTGTAGATCAGCTTTTGTATACCCCGTCCAAGATTTCAGTGTTGTCCATACTGATGAATTCTGACGCTCATAGGCAATCTTTGCAGAAGGTATTGGAACAAGCATATGTTGAGCATGATGTGACTGTTAATCAGTTTGATGGAATTGTTGCCAACCTCACAACATGTAATAATTTGAGTTTCTATGATGAAGAGTTACCCGAGGAGGGGAGAAATCACAATTTGGCTTTACATATCTCCATGAACTGTCAAGAAGATGCGCTTTCCAATGTGTTGGTTGATACTGGCTCTTCTTTGAATATGTTGCCAAGATCTACTTAATCAAGGCTTTCTTACCAAGGTCTTCCCATGAGGTATAATGGGGTTATTGTTAAAGCTTTTGATGAATCTCGAAAGACTGTGATTGGAGAAGTTGATCTTCCAATCAAGATAGGACCGTGCTTCTTCTAGATTACTTTTCAAGTAATGGATATCCATCCTGCTTATATTTGTTTGCTTGGCCGACCCTGGATTCATGAATCTGGGGCAGTGACTTCGACTCTCCATCAGAAATTGAAATTTGTTAAGAATGATAAGTTAGTAATTGTTGGAGGTGAGCAAGCGATGCTGGTGAGCCATCTTTCATCCTTTTTGTTTGTTGATGCTGGTGAAATTGTTGGAACTCCGTTCCAAGCTCTTTCTATTGATGATAAAGTTGTTAAGAAGAATAAGTTACCCATGTCTTCCTTGAAAGATGCTTCACATGTGTTAGAGACTGGTCAGTCTGACGGTTGGGGCCGAGTTATTGATGTGGTTGATAACATAGGAAAAACTGGTTTAGGCTTTACGCCTGGTACGGTCAGAAGAGATTTGAAGCATATTAATGAGACCTTTCACAGCGCCGGATTCATTAACAAAGATCACTCTACTGCTCCCATCATTGAAGGTGATGAAGAAGAAGAACTTCCCAATTTTGTGACACATGGAAAAATATGCCAGAATTAGATAGTTGTTGATGTTCCCACTATTGTTCATATTTCAAAGTAATTTGTTTTTGTTTCTTTCAAAAATCCTTTCACTTTGTCCAAGGTGAAAGTGAATTTGTGAGGGTTTTGTTTCAAATTTTATCATCATCAATAAAATGGTATTTTGTTTATCCATATTATGTTTTTCCCTTTTTGCTTTATTTCTGAAAATGGTAAAATAAAAAACCAAAAAAAATAAAATAATGTGATAATCACTTTTATCTGCATAATACTTGCACTTCTTATTCATGTTCTAAAATCAAACATAAATCATTGTGCAGATTGATTGTTAAACCCATTGAAAACAATGACCCTATGCCCCTCCCAACTTTGAGTTCCCTGTGTTTGGAGCCGAAGAAGAGGATATTGAGGAGATTCCAGATGAAATTTCTCGATTGCTTAAGCACGAGGAAAGAGCCATTCAGCCTCATGAAGAGCTGGTAGAATTGGTCAATTTAGGTTCAGATGATGATAAGAAAGAAGTCAAGATTGGGGCACTGCTTCAGTCATATGGTAAGAAGAGGATTGTGGAGCTTCTTATAGAATGTGTTGATGTGTTTGCTTGGTCTTATAAAGACATGCCTGGTCTTGATGCTGATATTGTGGAGCATAGATTCCCATTGAAGCCTGAATGTCCACCTGTGAAACAGAAATTGAGAAGAACTCATCCCGACATGGTTGTGAAGATAAAAAAGGAGGTTCAAAAGCAGATTGATGCTGGTTTTCTTGTGATTTCTGAGTATCCTCAATGGGTGGCCAATATTGTGCTTGTTCCAAAGAAAGACGGAAAAGTCCGAATGTGCGTCGACTATAAAGATTTGAATAAAGCGAGTCCGAAAGATGATTTTCCACTACCACACATTGACATGCTAGTAGATAATACTGCTAAGTTCCATATCTTTTCTTTTATGGATGGATTTTTCGGTTATAATCATATAAAAATGGCACCCGAGGATATGGAAAAAACAACATTCATTACACCCTGGGGAACAATCTGTTACAGAGTGACGCCCTTCGGTTTGAAAAATGCTGGTGCAACATACCAGAGAGCTATGACTACTTTGTTCCATGACATGATGCATAAAGAAATTGAGGTCTATGTGGATGCTATGATTTGTAAGTCGAAAACTGAAGAAGATCATATTGAGTACTTATTGAAGTTGTTTCAACGTTTGAGAAAGTTTAAGCTCCGTTTGAATCCTAATAAATGCACTTTTGGTGTCCGTTCTGGAAAATTGTTGGGCTTTGTTGTCAGCCAAAAAGGCATTGAAGTTGATCCTGGTAAAGTTAAAGCTATTCAGGAAATGCATGCGCCCAAAACAGAAAAACAAGTAAGAGGATTCTTGGGACGTTTGAATTATATCTCCCGATTTATATCGAATATGACTGCCACATGTGCGTCGATCTTCAAGCTTCTTCGCAAAGATCAGGGTTGTGTCTGGACAGAGGATTGTCAGAAAGCTTTTGAGAGGATTAAAGAGTATCTGCTTGAACCTCCGATTTTGTCTCCTCCCGTGGAAGAAAGACCTTTTATCATGTATTTGACTGTGCTGGAAGTGTCTATGGGCTGTGTTCTGAGTCAACAAGATGAATCTGGTCGAAAAGAGTTTGCCATCTATTATTTGAGCAAGAAGTTCACCGATTGTGAGTCTCGGTACTCAATGCTTGAAAAGACGTGTTGTACTTTAGCTTGGGCTGCCAAGCACCTCAGCCAGTATATGTTGAATCATACGACTTGGTTGATATCCAAAATGGATCCAATCAAGTATATCTTTGAAAAGCCAGCTCTGACTGGGAGGATTGCACGTTGGCAAATGTTGTTGTCGGAATATGATATCGAGTACCGAACTCAACAAGCGGTAAAAGGAAGTGTTTTGGCTGACCATTTGGCACACCAGCCAATTAATGATTATCAACCTTTCAAGTTTGATTTTCCTGATGAGGATGTGATGTATCTAAAGGTTAAAGATTGTGAAGAACCATTACCTGATGAAGGGCCTGAGTCTGGATCCCATTGGGGTTTGATTTTTGATGGAGCTGTTAATGAGTATGGCAATGGTATTGGGGCAATAATTGTTACTCCTCATGGTTCTCATATTCCTTTCACTGCAAGGTTGATGCTCACTTGAACAAATAATGCGGCCGAGTATGAAGCATATATTTTGGGCTTGGAAGAAGCCATTGATTTAAGAATCAAGATTCTTGATGTATACGGAGATTCAGCCCTAGTGATTAATCAGATTAAAGGAGAATGGGAGACACGTCAACCTGATTTGATTCCTTATCCAGATTATGCAAGAAGGTTGTTAACTTTCTTCAATAAGGTTGAGTTTCACCATGTACCCAAAGCAGCAAATCGAATGGCAAATGCTTTAGCCACTATATCCTCCATGATTGTGGTGAATCGGTGGAATGATGTGCCCAAAATCGATGTTATGCGGCTTGATAGACCAGCTCATGTGTTTTCTGTTGAAGAGGTTGTTGATGATAAACCGTGGTATTATGATATTAAATGCTTTCTTCAAAATTAAGAGTACCCACTTGGGGCATCCAAGAAGGATAAGCAGACTTTGAGAAGGTTAGTTGATAGTTTCCTCTTGAACGATGATGTGCTGTATAAAAGAAATTATGACATGGTCTTGCTCAGATACATGGATAGATACGAAGCAAACATGTTGATGAAAGAAATTCAGGAAGGATCTTTTGGCACCCATGCCAATGGGCATGCAATGTCTAAGATGATGTTGAGGGCAAGTTACTATTTGCTGACAATGGAATCTAAGTGTTGTAAATTTGTGAAGAAGTGCCATAAGTGCCAGATTTATGCTGACAAAATTCATGTACCACCAACTCCTCTCAATGTTATCTCTTCTCCATGGCCTTTCTCCATGTGGGGCATTGATATGATTGGAATGATTGAGCCTAAAGCGTCGAATGGACACCATTTCATATTGGTGGCTATTGACTATTTTACCAAGTGGGTTGAGGCGGCATCATATGCCAATGTGACCAAGCAAGTAGTGGTCCGGTTTATCAAGAACCGAATCATTTGTCGGTATGGTGTTCCAAACAAGATTATCACTGATAATGGGTCGAATTTGAATAACAAGATATTGAGGGAATTATGCGATGAGTTTAAGATTGAGCATCATAATTCTTCTCCTTACAGACCTAAGATGAATGGGGCTGTTGAAGTTGCTAATAAGAATATTAAGAAGATTGTTCAGAAGATGGTTGTTACTTACAAGGATTGACATGAGATGCTCCCTTTTGCTTTGCATGGGTATCGTACATTCGTCCGCACTTCAACAGGGGTAACCCCTTTCTCTCTTGTTTATGGTATGGAAGCAGTGCTCCCGATGGAAGTTGAAATCCCTTCTATGAGAGTTTTGATGGAAGCTGAATTGTCTGAGGTTGAATTTTGCCAAAGCAGATATGACCAGTTGAATTTAATTGAAGAGAAAAGAATGACGACCTTGTGTCATGGTCAATTATATCAATAGAGAATGAAGAAAGCTTTTGACAAGAAGGTTCGACCTCGTGTGTTCAGAGAAGGCGACCTCGTGCTCAAAAGGATCTCAAATTCTACCAATAATTCTAGGGGCAAGTGGACTACTAATTATGAAGGCCCATATGTTGTTAAGAGAGCCTTCTCTGGCGATGCATTACTTCTTACAACTATGG
Source organism: Lathyrus tuberosus (assembly GCA_022829125.1). Taxonomy (NCBI): domain Eukaryota; kingdom Viridiplantae; phylum Streptophyta; class Magnoliopsida; order Fabales; family Fabaceae; genus Lathyrus; species Lathyrus tuberosus. The sequence goes on from JALAZF010000260.1 coordinate 8,678,638, forward strand.
ATGGTGAAGAGGTCACTCGTCCTGTGAATGCCGATGCAGTCAAGAAATACGTCGCCTAAAAAAAATAAAAGAATAGCTCGCTAAGTTGAAAACCCGAAAGGGCAGCTTAGGCAAAAATGAGCGTCTCGGTGGGCTGAAAACCCAAAAGGGCAGTCCAGGCAAAAATTAGAGACAAAAACAGAAATAATCATCACGGTAGATTGAAAACTCGAGAGGGCAATCTAGGAAAAAGTTAGGGATTATGGCAAGTAACTGCATCTGGCCAGTCTTGATCATTGAAAGCAATATTGTCTATCAAGGATTCCGTTTCAACCATCCTCAACTTATGTTCTAAGCACAACGGAATTTAAAGTTGTTAGGGAGAATAGTGGTCATTGTATTTCAATGTAACCCTTTCCATGTATTTACCATTTTTCAAACTTTGTAATGATCTATGGAGTTACGCCATTTGCGGACTACCATTTACTAATAAAACTTGGGCCTTTATCCCTTTGTTTGTAATTCTTACTTTGTTTTTGTTTGCAGAATTTCATTTATTTTTTATGATGATTTTTGAAACAAAATGTGAATAATTTGTTTAAATTTTTGAAAATTATAAAAACATTTTCCTTTGATTTATGAAATATAAAAAAGAATGTCAACGTTTATTCCAAGAATGGTAGGATCAATGTTTTCCTCAGCATGGTTCGTTCTCGCTCCTTTGGCAGAATTTATTGACAAATCCCCAGTAGAGTTTGTTGATATTTCCTTAGCAGAGCTTGTTCCTGTGAATGTGTCTAGTTTTTGACAAGGTGATAGGTTTGTTATGATGTGTTGAATTCGTAAGGACCAATGCTGCTTGGTTTTTCCCCAGCTAAATCTCGATTCGAATCTTCTCCAGCTGATTATGTTATGGTCAGATAGTTGAGTAGTTTTGAGGTTCACCTCTCCTTGATGACAATCCTCATGCAGAGATTCATTTTTGTTGTCTCCAGAAAAAGTCATATGAAGAATCTTCACTCAGAGTTTTACCCTCTGGACGTGTTGTTGTCCCCAAACAGAGAGCAATGCTATTTTTCTTTAAGAAGCGTTGACTTAGTGGCTGTTTGTCAGATTTTTATCTTGCTCTGTGGATGTATTTCTCTCCAGGTTGATTTATCCTTGGTGATTCCCCAACGGAGACAGAATATTATTGTTTCGATTGTTCCCCAAGCATGAGAGCAATGATGCTAATTTCTTATTTCCCCCTGCAAGTCCAGGATGTACTTCTCTCCAGATTGTTTTATTCAGATTTATCCTCCTAGTGAAGATTGTGCATCACTAATACGGCAATTCCCCAGTGAAGTCGCTGATGATATCTCTTTTAGTCACCTGTTGGGTTTTCTCTCATTTATGATGAGTATTGATCTAAAATCCCCCACAGTTTGACGTGTTGTTGTTTTCTCAGCAAGTCCAAGATGCCTTGCTCAGATTTGGTTAATCCTCAGAGAGCTTTTATCTTGTATCTCTAGCAGATCTGCCTTGTATTCCCAATGAATTTTGCGTAGATGTTTATATGTCTACAATCCCCAGCGGATTCTTTATTTTTCCGCATGCAGATCTCTTCATCCTTTTGAAATGGAAGTTCCTATGAATTTTTATGATCCCCAGGAAGATTCAGAAAGATTTGGGTTGTATGATTCCCCAACAGCTTTCCTGCCATCCTCAAAGTAGAGTTTATGTTGTTATACTCTTTAGAAGATTGATGTTTGGGTTTTTCCCCAAGGAGTATCTTCTTTTCTCCAGTAAGATTTGAGCCTTGTAGTAGGATTTATTTTCCTTTGATGGCTTTTGTTTATCTCTTGCAGGAATTCTTCAGATGAATCCCTAGCCGATGTGCTAATGATACCTCCATCTTGTTGAGATTAGCCGAGTATTCAGTGGTATTGTGATGTTTGTTCACCCTCTTTTTATCCTTATGTCTGTTTTGTTAGCATATTTATACTCATACGCATCGCATGCGTATTTATTTGTTGTGCATAGCATGTTGTTGTTGCATTGCGAATTTTGCATTTGTGTTGGTGCTTCTTTGCTCTCTGGTGTTGTTATCCTTGTAGAGCATGTGTGTCTTCTCTCTATTTAGAGTGTCGACCCGTAAGTAGAAAATGTCTATCTTTGCTAATTTCCCACTGAGTTTTTGCCTCGTGGAAGATATTTTGTTTTAGCCTTCCTCCCCAGTTCATTTGTCTGGATGGAATTAATCCCCAGTTGAGATATTTCCTCCTCGGGATGAGTCTTGTTTGACCGTTTCTCTCTGGTTTATTCCCAGATTGAATTTTGGTCCCTTGTTGTGGCAATGGAAGCTTATCACCTTTGTTGTTCTACCCGTTTTATTGGTAGTAAGTGATATAGCTGGCTTATTATCTTTGTCGTCCTACCCTTTAGTTGATAGTAGGTAATATATCCTGGTTCGATTACCTTGTTGTAGCTATCACTTGGTTGATAGCTGGTAATCTTTCTCTGGTCCGAGTTTATCGCCTTCGTCATCCTGCCCTTTTGTTGGTAGTAGGTGGTATTTCTTGGATCTTTTGAAATTGTTACCTTTGTTGTCCTACCCTTTGTTGGTAGTACGTAATATTTCTCATACCCTTGGTGGATTACTTTGTTTTAACTGTCACTTGGTTGATAGTTGGCAATCCCTCTTTTTGGCTTATCACCTTCGTCGTCCTTCCCATTTAGTTGGTAGTAGGTGATATAGTTGGCTTATTACCTTTGTCGTACTGCCCACTTAGTTGGTAGTAGGTAATATAGTTGGGTTTGATTACCTCGTTGTAACTATCATTTGTTTGATAGTTGTTAATCTCTCCTTTCTTTTCGGATTTATTACCTTTGTCGTCCTGCCCTTTGTTGGTAGTAAGTAATATTTCTCGTACCCCTTTTTTGGTTGATTACCTCATCGTAACTATCACTTGGTTGATAGTTGGTAATCCCTCTTTTTGAGCTTATTACCTTTGTCGTCCTACCCATTTAGTTGGTAGTAGGTGATGTAGCTGGCTTATTACCTTTGCCGTCCTGCCCATTTAGTTGGTAGTAGGTAATGTGGCCGAGTTTGGTTATCTTGTCATCACTTGGTTAATGGTCGGTAATCTTTCTCTTGTTCGAGTTTATCGCCTTCGTCGTCCTTCCCTTTGTTGGTAGTAGGTGATATTTCTCGTATCTTTTACGATTATTACCTTCGCCATCCTGCCCTTTGTTGGTAGTAGGTAATATTTCTCATATCCTTTTGGTTGATTACTGTAATACCCCGTATTATTTAAATACTCAATTGGATATCAGATGAGCATCTATGTGCTCTATCCTTGGTAATTGGATTAATGGAATCCTCTAAGCACTTTAATTATTATCAATTGGGATCAATAGAGCAACTATTGAACTCTGAAGAGATCAATTTATTATTAGTTCAAGAGAGACTTTTATGATAACTCTAATAATTGATCAATTGGGCGAGATGACAAAATTATCAATTGGAGATATTTTACTCTATTGGATTATATTATATAATATTGGTATATATATATATATATATATATATATATATATATATATATATATATATATATATATATATTTGGAAAGAAAGAAAAGAAAAGATAGAAGAAGAAGAAGGAAATTGAGAGAAAGAAGAAGGGAAGAGAAGTGGAGAATGATGAAGGAGAGAAACTCATGGATCATCGTCATCTTCTTCAAACTCCTCTTCGATTATCAGGTGGGTTCTAGTTAGACACTCTAAGTTCTAGAAGTAGAGGTTAGAAATTGAGAGAAAATGATAAATTGTTGAATCAATGGAATCTAACGGGTAAAATGAGTTATAAATTGTGTTGCATGATCAATATGTGTGTAGAATCATCTATTAATGCTTGTTTGTGCATTGGGTGGTGTTTGGAATGGGTTTTGGACCCCAAAGGACCAGCTGTTATGCTACTGAGATTTCTGGGTTTCGCATGGTTCGCCTAGCAAATCGGTGCGAAGGGGAAAGCGAGCGTTCTCGAGGGTTCGCCTAGTGAACCTGGCAGTGAAGGTCAGTGAATGTTCGCCAAGTGGTTCGCCTAGCGAACTTTGTGTCTTTTCCATATGTTTGGTTCTGCCTTGGTTCACCCAGAGGTTCGCGAAGCGAAGGCCAAGGCGAAGGTTCACCAAGGGGTTCACCTAGCGACCTTTGTGTCTGTTCTGGTCTGTTTGTTGATTCGCCTGGGGCTTCGCCTAGCGAAGGCGAAAGCGAATGCTCGCTGGGAGGTTCGCCTAGCGAACACGACAGTTTGTGCAGTTTTGTTTCCTTCATAACTTTTGATCCGTAACTCGGATCAGGACGTTCTTGGTGTCATTTGAAAATATTGGGTATGATGTGGGATAAAATATTTAGTGGATAATGAAGGAAAGTGATGTTTTGTGAAATGTTGGAATTGACATCTTTTGGATCATAAGTCTAATTTCGGCGTAGGGATAGTCGTTAGAAAGCCGTGGAAATATCCTACGGGATAAGAGTGAGAATAGTGATTCTTGATACCCGGTTAAATGAATCGGAGGAAAACCGAAATGATGTTTTATGTGATTGAATCATTATGTGTGGTTCCACTATACAAATGTAGTATGCTTTTGTGTAACTTGTGATTGAATTATTATATGTGATTCAAATGTGCAATTGTGATATGCTTTGCCTATTATTGATGTTTAACTTGATTGAAAGAAATATACATGTTTAAAATATGAATTAGTAAGAGTGAGGAAACTTTATCCCAAAACAAATGGCATAGTTAAGATTGTTATAATTCTAGGTTGTGGATAGATAGATTTGTGATAGAAACTCTGGATGGCGACGCTCGTGCATTCATTGACGAGTTCTGGCCAGGAGTAGATAACCTAGATGGCGATGCTCGGGCACTTGATGTATAACGGTGCATCCATGACGAGTATTGGCCTAGGAAAGAGTAAACACTAGTATGGAACATGTGTGAACCATTGTGATTTATGAGAAAAGGCAAGAGAGGCCTTAAGGCTAATATGGCCTTGTGATTTTCGAATACAATCACGTTGTGTATATGATCACATAATCGTAACCATTTATCTTGAGGTGTAGTTTCATGAGACTCGAGCTCCTCCACTGAAACGTATGCACAATTACTTGGCAGGTTTGATTCCCGCATGTAGTATGAATGGAGCCTATATGGTAAAGAGACTTGTGATGGTTAACAGGCCATGAGAAGTGACGGTTCACGGTTAATAGGCCGATGATCCCGAATCTATTTCGTATGCCAAGTAACTACAAGGGTCCATGACTCGGGTCGACTTCTAGACGTAGAAGCGGACGGGAAAAGGGGATGCCTTGGTAAGGTTATCGATTAGAGGGATTCTTGAGTTAACAGGCTCAGGACGTAATTCCCTTCGTGTGATATTTTATGAGTTAACAGACTCATGGCATGTTTCTATATAGTGTGAGATTGTGAGATTGTGCACTCAAAGTCATTTCCCTTCCCCTTGACTTGAGTTAGGATGGATAGAACCCTGTAAAGCTGAGAGAATCTATAGGATGGATAGAACTCACTGAGATTTGATGTATCTCACCCCACTATAGTTGCTTTATTTTAGGTGCAGGTTTGGTTACAAGTGGAACGATGCAGAGATGTTTCAAGAGAAGCTTAGTTAAGCTTTTTCCACTGTGTATTATCTTGTTGTATACAATTGAGGATATTGAATATTATTCTTAGTTTTTATTATTTTGGCCAGTTTCCATGACTTGTGCCATGTAGTGTATTTATGTTTTAGAAATGGACAAGTATGTGAACTATGCCATTAGGCACTTTTGATGTGTCAGTACCAAATAAAATGCTTGTATGGTATTATTCTAGATATATATTATACAGGGCATTACAATTACCTCGTCGTAGCTATCACTTGGTTGATGGTTGGTAATCTCTCATTGTTCGAGATTATTACCTTCGTTGTTCTGCCCTTTGTTGGTAGTAGGTGATATTTCTCGTATCTTTTAAGATTATTACCTTTGTCGTCCTGCCCTTTGTTGGTAGTAGGTAATATTTCTCATATCCTTTTGGTTGATTGTCTTGTTGTAACTGCCACTTTGTTGGTAGTTGGTAATCCCAGCTGAGGTTTTTACTTCCCTTTTGGGATGAGTTTTCCCTCTTTTATTTCTGGTATTGGTAATTTTCCCTTAGTGGAATCTTACTCTTTTATCTTCCCCAGTGGAGTTTGTTTCCTCCCCTGTTGGGTTATGTTTCCCTCTTTTGCTTTCCCCTGTGGAGTCTTTTCTCTGTGCTCCCCAATTTTTGTTGATCTTTTGTGGTGTTGTTTTCTCCCCACAGAGGTCTTATGTCTGCATACCATTTGCATAATCATATCATTTTGTAGTCTCTCAGGGGCAAAAATTGGGTTTCTTGTTATATTTAAGTCTCTTTTGTCTCGTCGAGACAAAGATGTCAATCTTCTTATCTCTAGATAGAAGAAAGTTAAATAGGGGTAGCTGTAATACTCTAATTTTTGCCCCTAAGATTCTCTACTTGTCATGTGCATTCATGCATACAAACAAGATCACACATTGGTTCCCTCTTTTATAGGATTGTGCCTTGCAGGGATCTTTGAGTTGGTGTGTGTTTGTTAGTTGTTTTATGGCTTAATTTGTTTATGTTTACTAACCATTAATTAAAATCCAAAAATATTTTGTTTTCTTTCACTAACATTTTCAGGGGAAGAACAGGTTAAAAATACCAAAAACCAGTCCCTTGGCTCGAATGAATTTCATCTGAACAAAGTCAAAGTTGATCTGCAAGTCATTTAAAATCATCTGATCAAGAGTTTCCAAGATTTAATTGATTTTTATTCAAGAGACTCCAAGATTCATGTGTTTATTTCCATGCCTTCTTTGACAAGTCAACAATCGAGCCAGAGCCTAGCACAATCCAACCAACAGGGCATTTTTCAAGTTTTTCAACTGTGAAATTGATTGCACTATTGGTTAAATCGATTGCACCATGTTTTTTTCCCTAGATTTTGAAATTTTCAGCAATGCAATCTATTCGCGCTACGGTGCAATCGATTGCACGAAGACAGAATTGGATAAAATCAGCATTTTTCAAGTTTTAAAGCATTTGGCACCAATCTTAACCATTGATCACATGTGGAATATTCTAGATCACCTCATTTTAATTCCCCTACATCATTTTGATCATTCCCCACCATGTACCTCCACTAATCACCACTCTTTTGTGATTTCCCTCCAAATTTAAATTCCAATCCTAATTTTGATCTTCCAATCCTAATTCCAAACCACCAAATTTTCCAAGCCTAAATTCTATAAATAGAGGCTTTATTTCATTCATTTCACAAGCTTTTGAGAGCCAACAAACCTCTTGCAAATTCACTTCACAACCACAAAATTTCACTAAAGCTCACTTTTCTTCTTTTGAAAGTTAACAAGATTTCACATTGAATCTTGTTCAACTTTGAGCTAAACCTTCATCCAAACTTGTTTTCTTCATCAATTCTCATAGGTCAAGGCTTTTGTGTTTGGATCTTGAAGCAATTTGAAGGAATTTTCAGATTTGAAGTGGTAATCCATCATTCACCATTGTTGAAGCTTCAATTTCATCTTCCATAACGTAGATCTTTGGTGGTTCTTGTTAATTGATCCTTTGGATCTTGTAATTATGTTTAATTATTGGTATTTGTTGTTATTTGCTTTAAATTTTCGTGTACTTTTAATTCCATGATCATGAGGTGTTTGAAGAAAATTTTAGAACATGATCATGCTGAATTTTGCTGAATTTTTGCTGTCACAGCAGGGTGCAATCGATTTGCATTTTCGTGCAATAGATTGCACAATGCTATTTTTTGCCTTATTTTTGCAATCTGTCAGTGTGCAATCGATTCACACACTGGTGCAATCGATTCACACTGAACAGAATGGTGTTTTCACCTATTTTTGGGACTGTTTTGGCTTTGCTTCCTCCTTCTTCTCCTTTCTTCTTGTTTTAGCCTTGAAATACATTGTTGAGATTAATTTCTCTTCAATTTCAATGGACTTTGGATATGGTTAGAGTATTTAAACATTCATTAGTTCAAATCTATCTTTAAATGAATTGTTGAATTCATTTAAGGTGCTTTGAATTAGTGATATGTTTTCACACTTAAACCTATCAATTAAAGGTGATTGAACTTGAAGATGAAAGGTTCTTGAATTTGTAATTCAATTTGGCATTTCTCTTCATCTATTTCTTCTTTTTTATTTTGATCGATGAAAGTCTTATGGATCATAGAATTTCTTTGCTGAATTCTTGATCAAGACTAGATCATTACCTATTTTCTTTTCGTACGGTATTGCTTTCGGATGACGATCTATATATCATTCATCTAGCATGCATTAGCACAAAGATCTATTGACCGACCTCTCGGGGATTGCTTAACATAGCACAACATTTGTCCCTCTTTATCCAATTCGGAATTTGAACTTTCGTGGTCCGGACCTTGATTGGTCGCGTCAACCCAATGTTGATTGATCTTTTGTATTAGGTTCAAAATCTTTGAAGCTTGTTGTTGTAGAGGCTTTGATTCTATCAATCTTCTAACAAGTCTTCATTAACCTTGACCTAAGTACATTGTTTAATCACTATAGTTCAAAACGCGGAATGGAATACTTGGTGAAGGCTTATGGCACTAGAGCCTTGTGCTACTAACCACTAACTTCTAACTTCTTTACATTTCCTTCTCGCTCCCTATCTCTCTTTATTTTTTTTATGCTTTATGTCATTATATCATATCATATTTATGTTTATGCTATTTTTCTTTTGTCCACTTGGACCATGTTATCTCGTGTTTTTGTTTTTCTTTTGTCCATTTTGGACTCAAAAACATTAATTAAGGATTAAACCACTAAAAGACTTGTGCTCTTAATTGTTGGACTATGGTTACTATCCTTTGCAATGGACATGGAGTTTTGCACCTAGACCTTGGACTTCAATGCTATTTCTTGGATCCTTGGACTTAGAACTAGGACCTTTTCCCTTTGCTTTAGAATTATGGTTTGAAGACTTTGAAGCCTTGTGCTTTTGTTTGGTTTATGGTGAAGATAGCTACATTTGCGGTTAGATCTTTCTTATCCTTAGCTTTTATTTTTATGCACTAGGATAGTCTCTTCTTCTCCACCCCTTCTTCAATTTTCAAAATCTCCTCTCTTTTTTCAAAACTTTATTGTTTTCAAACTTAAAACCGCTTTCATAATAAAACCTTGACTTCGGTCATGCGATTTTTAAATTTTGTTTTCTTTAATAAATGTCAATCCATGTTAATCATATTTTGACCATTTCAAAAAGATATAAAAAATACAAAACTCATCAAACTCTTTTTGCGCTTTGTGCACTTTTTCCTTTTAAAACTTTTCATAAGTTTAGACATGATTCATTTCTTTAAGCGGAATTATTCACTTGGAAATGATGACTTGTCTTTACACTTAAAATCAATCATAACAAACAAATTTTTGTTCTTTGTGCCACGAACTACGGGGTTTTGATCCTACATTGCACTTCGTGGGTACGTAGGCATGAGGCGATAAGTCTCTCCAAACCCAAAAAATATTAAAAAATAATTCTCCTCTCATCTCCCCAATCTCTTTTCAAGCAAACTATTTTCAAACCAAAAAGCTGTAGATATTTCAAAGGGTTCCTATAGAGTACTATAGACGTTTTGGGTAGGGGTGGCAAAACGGGTCCGGCCCATTGGGAATGCCCGTTTTACCCGCACTTTAGTGCGGGGTGGGCCAAGGATTTAGGCCCTCACCCTCTAATGTGTCCGCCCCGCCCCGCCCCGTTTTCTTCGCGGGCTTTTGCGGGCACGAGCATTTACATAAAATTTTGCATTTTTAAGCTTATAAGGTGCAGTGCCCGCGGGTTTTCCTCGCCCCACCCTCATTTTTTTGCGGGGTGGGCCTAAGTTTTAGGCTCGCATCCTTAACTATGACCGCCCCGCCCCGTTTTTTCGTGGGCATTTGCGGGGCGGGCATGCCCGTTTGTCACCCCTAGTTTTGGGTGCTAACACCTTCCCATTGCGTAACCAACCCTCTTACCCATTTCTCTTTGTCTTTTTTAGCTTTTGCTTTTTATACTTCTTAGGATTTATTCGCTCTTTTTTCCTTTTCCTTTGTGGAATAAATAAAAGTGCGGTGGCGACTCTTGCTTTATGAGTTAAGTTAATCAATAGCTTACACTCACAAATTTTACCGCTACACCTGGGTAGTGGGTTTATCTCTCAGAACACCTATCCCACCAAAGAAAACAACAGTCCAGCACAGTACAGTATATATGGCAATAATGAATGTAAAGCAAGTAAATGCGATAAAAGCGATAAACATGCAATGAAAGCCATAAATAAAGCAAGTAAAGCGTACAGATAAACACCCTATAACAGAAAACAAATAGGTGCTAGGATTGACTCATTTAGGGAACCAGAGTCCCTAGCAGAGTTACTAGTTGTCGCATCTGCGAAAATCAATCGGCGGAAAAGACAGAAGAGTCTCCACCAAACTTTATTTATCCCAACGCAGGGAAAGGAAACGATCGAAGAAAACCTCAACAGGGAAAGACTAGGTCATCGCAACATTAGCCTGGGTTCGGGAGTCGGCTACACGAGAGGAAGGTATTAGCACCCCCTCGCGTCCATCGTACTCGATGGGATCCACGCTTGTTGTTATCGATCAAAGGGTGTAGGTTATCTGAAGCTCACCTGCTAACTGGAACGGGAGAACGGGAAAAAAGAAGAAAAGTGACTCGGAGGACTACGAGATTATGGGGGAAGTTTGCTCTCCAAGACATCGCCGTCTCGTGCCTACATATCCTCAATCTAACCAGAGAGAGGAAGTCAGAGCAGTCGTAGTTCGACCTATAGGATCAGTTTTGTTTTGTGTTTTTTAATGGAAGACGCCAACGTTCACGTTCCCCTAATTTAGGTGTTGCTGCTCGTTGTATGGAGTCTTACGCGTTTACCTGTTTGTGGTTTATGAGCTTTTATATGTATGGTTTAGCATGTGGTTGAAGGACCTACCATGGTTAGAAAGCATTGTTAATGAAAAAAGAAGGAAAGAGTTAAGATGAGGATGGCACGGGTTTGAGAGAGTTAGTGAATGTATGAGTGTTATTTATGCATGATGAGTGGTAATGAATGATGATGTATGATGGTAATGGTGGGTACAAGTTAGAATGGCGATGTCTAGCATGGTAGGCTTTTTCCCTTTCTTTCATATGAAGTGAAGTTGGTGAGGAGTGCATGGAATGTAAGGGTTTGTATGGCCATAATGAGTAATGTTGGTGACATGATATGCATGACATATTGCAGCAACAAAAGGGTAGGTCTTGCTTTGAAATTGGAATAGAATATTATGAACAATACACTTGCATGGACATGTTGCATGGTAGTGACTTTGAGGTATTGCAACTTGGTGATTATGGAGTCAAATGGCAAAGTTTTGATATCAAATTATAGAGGGAAGTTGGTGCTACAAGTTTGATGTGAGAATCAGGTGAATTAGAGGCTTAGGACATGGTGAAAAATGATGTGGAAGATGGGAATCCAAGGGCTTCCATGAAAGAGTTCTTGCCATGAGTTTTTGAAATTCCATAAAGGGTGACTTTTAGGATTTTTAGAAAGGTGGTTCTTCATGGTTTCTAACTCAAACATTATGGTTCTTGTACTCATTTCAAAGGGAATGCTTGATACTAACACTTCCATGTTGAAGGCAGGTGAAAAAGAAGTTTCAAACGTAGTGAAAATATGCCTTGAATCATGCTGTACACGAGCTGCCAAAAGTCATGAATTTTTCTAAGTGTTTTGGCTAGTTGAACAACTTGAACATCCCATTTTCAAATGATCATAATTTTTTATTCACACATCCAAATGAGGAGTTCTTTATATGGTTGGAAAGGTGAGACATCATACTACAACTTTCATTTGAAAGAAAATTCAAAATGAAGCTTGTAGCATGGAGAAAAATAGGCTTGAAAATGGCTGCAAAAAGGGTGAAAACTTTCCTAAAATGGAAAGTTCTTAAGAAACCCTAATTTCCCACAATGGTAACTTTCACAACTCTTGATTTGTCTTGATTCTTTGGACATTTCTTGATCAAATTCTACCCATAGGCCATTTTTGACATGAGGATCATGATTTTGACCTTAAAAAGTCAGGAGTTGACTTTTTCCTTGACCAATTGACTTTTTCCCCCAATTTTCTTGATTTTCAATCAATCCTCCAATTGAAACCCTTATGAATGCAATGGATGGGTCATATTCCAATCATAGACACTTGGGAATACATAGAATACCATAGAATCAAGTCTTGCCCAAAAAATAAGAAATAAACTGACTTTAGGCAAAACCCTAATTTTGCTCCAAAAGTCAGGAGAAATTGATTGACCCTCAAAACCCAAATTTCTCTGACCATGATGTAGATTTCCTCAAACCAAGATGATTCATGTGATGGGATAATGTTAAAGACCCTAGATCCTTGCTTATGAGGGTGTCCCAAGCTCAAATAGTCAAAACCCTAGTTAAGGATCCACAGCTAAGGGAGCTTGATTCTCTTCAATTCACTTGCCAATTTCAATCTCTTGATGACATGGTGAATGATATGAGTTGTCTTGATGCATGGGAAGCCTTTGTGGCTTGATTATTTGAACATTTCTCATCCTCTTTACTTTGTCCAGTCTATGATAGTGGTACCCTTAATATCATGCCTTATGAAAGCCAATGATGTATGCAACGTTTATGATCTAAATGTGCATGAAATGTGAAACATAAGCCACTTATTGATAGAAAAAGGAGAGGGCAAATTTTGAGGTGTTACACTAGGGCCTGTCTATTTTAGTATTTTTAGTGTGATTTTTTAGTGTGTTCTAATTCACACACGTGCGTTTTTCATAGGAGTATATTGTGGGATTTTCTGTTATGACAAATTATGTTACTTTTCATAAAAATGATCCTTGATTCTTTTTAGTAACGTTTGTATTTTCCTCCTATTATTGTGCAAGTTGATTTGCAGCCAGTTTATACTGATTGTAACTATTTGTGCGCCTCAAGAAGCCCAAGTCCAGTAAGTCTGAAGGCTATTTAAAGTGAAGATTAAACACTATTGAAAAAGAGAGCATAACGTTATATTTTTGGGAATAAGGATTAGTCATTGTCTTGGTTGGTCTTTAGGGTTTTCTGCTTTTAATTGTATGTCACTCATGTATCTTCTGATGCATTGAGGTTGACTGATTGTTCATTGTTCATTGTCCACTCTAAAGCCTTTATGAAAGAGTGTATTGTTCTTGATTGGTGCTTTTAACCAAAATCGAGTATTGTCTTGGAAGTGTGCTACTTCTATTGTTTGTTGTTGTTTATACAATCACCGGGATTGGGATTGTTTGATATCACTGAAGTGATTAGGAAGTGAGAGGGGATTCTCATATCTAGAGGGTGTCTAGGTAGAAGTTTGCACGGGTGGTGATTAGGTGATAAGTTGTAAACGGGGAAGTTTAACTTTAAACTAATAGTATTAGTGGATTTCCTTCCTGACTTGGTAGCCTTTAAATGCAGGTGAGTTGCACCGAACTGGATTAACAATTCAGGTGTTGTTTTTAGTTTTCAGTCATTTAAATTCCTGCAATTTTTACTTGTGTAATCAAGCTGTTGTTGATCCTGGCACTACTATGGAAAACCCATTTAACAACGGTTGGGAAAGATATATAATGACACGGGCACATACGTTGTTATGTTGAGTGTCGTTGTATATATGATACTTACAATCACGACCCAGTAAGCGTTGTAATAAACTAGAAATTACGCGCCCTTTAATGACGATTATTTTAAATAACCGTTGTCGTATGTCTTTTAATAAAATAAAAAAAAATACAGCTTTACAACTACCTATAATCACAGTTATTTTAAATAACCGTTGTTGTATGTCTTTTAATAAAATAAAAAAAATTGCAGCATTAGAATAAGAACAACAGCAAGAACAACAAGAACATTAAGAACATCAAGAACAACAGCAAAGCAAGAACAACAATAAGAATAACAACAACAACAACAACAACAACAACAACAATAATAACATCAAGAACAACAATAATAAAAAATAACAACAAGAACAACAATAATTAAAAAAGAACACCAACAACTAACATTGCTAACTTGAATCCATACTTTCCTTGTCTCATTCAAGTTGTAGAAGAGATGATGGAGTTCTGAAATTTGTTCTGAAATTTGGTTTAGTGGAGAAATAGAGTATCGTAAATGAAAGATGATGTTTGGAGGTAGAAAATGTAGTTCGTCTAAGTTTTAGGTTTCACGCGAATCACTAATAATAGTGTCTTGGCCGTTGATAATCACTAAATGGACGACCAAGATTTGTTTAAGGATAGTGAACAAACTCAATAAGCGTGCCACCTATAATGTTGGTAATTTGAACCCATGACTAGACACTACCTATGATCACAGTTTTTTTTTTAAATACCCGTGGTGAAAGGTCTGTCAGCATTTTGAAAAAATAAGTTAAAAAACGCTACCTGTAATCACAGTTTTTTAAATACCCGTGGTGAAAGGTCTGTTAGCATTTTGAAAAAATAAGAAAGAAGTAACATGATTAAAATAAATTCAAAAAATACAAAAACACAAAATTTAATCTAATTAAGTAAAATAAGAATTTTAGGATTTTTTTGGGAATTTTTTGAGACTATGAAAACAGTAAAAAATTAATTAAAAATAGAAAAAAGATGAATTTGCGGTTTTGAGGGTGAAGCCCCGTAACTCTTCAAGAGTATGGGAAAAATGATCTCACGATTTTTCTGGTCAGAATGCAAGAAACAGATTTCAAAAAGGAGACGATTTTCCTGAAAACCGAATTTTCCCACCAGCAAGACCTAAAACTAAACTATAGGCTATAATCAAGGTTTTTTAAATACCCATGGTGAAAGGCTGTCAGCATTTTGAAAAAATAAGTAAAAAACCATAAATGCTTATGCTGGGACTTGAACACATGACCAAACGCTACCTATAATCACGGTTTTTTAAGTAACTGTGGTGAAAGGCCTTACATTTCACCACGGTTGTAATTTTAACCATGAATAAAAGCATTTTAATAAGATTAAAAAAAATGTGTGCATCTAGTTTGCACTATTACAATGGTGTATATGAATCTGTTGTAAACTTGGCGTTGTTGTTTACGCGTTTTGTAGTGTGTGGTGTTGTAACATCTGTCTCGACATCTGTTATCTGCATGCCAGATTTTCAATTTTGGAGAAAGGGTAGGACTTCGGTTTAGTGATGGCCTGATTTTGAGAGGAACTATGAGGGTCTCACGTCCAGGGAGGAAACAGAGACATGGGAAAGTTGGTAACGTACCTCTAATCCCAAATACTTGGTACCACATGCATTTTGAGAAGGAGTTAGTGACATTAACATTAGCATTTGCATTATTTTCTATTTCATTGTGTTTTCAGTGTAATTGATATATTTTATAACTTGTTATTACTATCCTGTTTCGCTGAATTTAAATATTAACATTTGGAATATGTATTCTCCCCCCTTTTATTGTTGTGGTGTTTGTGCTCCTTGGAAGTACATACAATCAGGTACATGAGTAGCTGCTTGAGTTAAAATATGGCATCGATGCTTCTTTATGTTTTATCTTTGGGCCTTAGAGGAGTTTCTCAGATATGTAGCACTGCAGATGGGATGCTCATTCTTTATTTGTATTATTCTTTACTTATGTTGGAGTTTTTGTTGTTGTGGAGACTTATATGTCAAACTTGATGATTTCAGCTTCTTATTTTCATACGAATATTTTGTGTTGATGTGTTTATGCTATGGTGAAGCATGTATGACACTCTAATTATGGAATTTTATTTGAATTATCTTATTAAATGTCGAGTTGGGGAATAGGGTGTTACCCTTTATCCCATATAGAGGGAATCAAAAGATAGAGTCGTTCCGAGTGTTTATTAACCGCACTATAGCAGATGACATATGCTTCTGCACATAAGATGGTCATTGTCAGATGCATCCCTTAGACGATTTAGCCTTCTAATCTAGATGGTTGGCTAGTGGGTTAAGTCTGATGTATCTATATCAACCTGAGCGGGTCATGCGCCAATTTGGGTTTCTTTAGATTATTCCAAGATATCCTTCCATTTCATCTCTTTCGACAGTCCTACGCAGAGATCTTGATGTCTTACTTGATGATTTTAATAGTTATCTACTACCAGATGAGGCACGAAGTGTGCCAATGAGTAAACCATGGGCTTATTCATTAGGCTACATCCAATGGTTCTATCGAGTCTGACATTCGTACATGTCACCAAATCCTGCGGAAGCACCACCTATACCAGCTCATAGGGAGATATGGGAAGAGGAGTGGGTTAGGCATGACCACGCAATAGATATGTTGCTGATTTGTCAGTGTATAGCAATGATTGTGAGAGATGCCAGAGAATGAGGAGACATTATGGAAGGAAGTTCTAGTATGACCGCATTGCAGAGCATCTTACTCGAGATGCAAAGTATCTTGGAGTATAGAAGGAAGAGGAGAAACATGGGTTTAGTAATACACTATGGTTTATTTTTATATGTATTTTGGTAAGAGTTGTATTGTGGTATCATTTGGATTATGTATCGTGGTAACATTTTTGTAACAATTGTATTATTGTTTTAATTTTCATCAGACATCCTTGAATTGTATTCTTATTATAATTATAATGGTGTTAATATATCCATAGTATAATCATCATTGGATAAAAAATTCCAAGGAAAAAACTCTTGAGGTTATTTCAGAGATGCATCTTCGATCCATTTTTTTTACAATTATGGAGTGGATGACTCACTTGCGAAGCACAAGGTGCTTTTAAGGGTTAATCCGGAGATACATCTTCGTAATATTTTGGGATGATTCCGTAGATGCACCTCTGAATCATTTTTGGATAAATATGGAGTGGATACGAAGCATTGTGTATTTTAGGTACGTCTAGAGATGTAGATCTGAAATTGTCAAGGACAAATTCGAAAGTATGTTCAAACTCACTTCATGGGTTGTGAAAAGTAACCCCTAAAATATATTGTTTTAGTATGGAGTGATGCTCACTCCACTAAAGCCCAAATAATCCATATTTAGTTGATAATAGCAATATAGATGATATACTCGATGGATTGTTTAGTGTTGTTTGTGTGAACAATCTTTAATGTTTTCATTCTTTTTTACTTTCATAGTGAATTCTAATAGTGTGTTAGCCAAAGAACTAATGTACAGAGAAAACCTCACACGCTTTCTAGAAGAATCTCTTGGAGAACATTCTGGAATTGACAAGGATGATTCAAAAATAGGATAGTTGCCCATGATACATGAGGTAGAGAAGGAGGGTAGCAATGAATCCTCAACCGAAACTCATATTTTCCAGTGGAACATTCAATCGGTGAGATAACTATGTACATCAAGAAAGTTAAAGCCTAAGATTTAGGCAGGGTGGATGCTAGTATTTCGCCCTCTTCCTAAACTCCCCCTCGTTGACAAGAGTAGTCTTTGGGAAGGGAACATTCGCCCTCCTCATCCGCAAGTTGAACATCTTTTATGACTTTTAACATCTTTTATCACTTTTCACTTGGGTGATCTCTTCAATTAGCTTCTTCACAACCTCATTTTCTTTAAGACTCATTTGGTTCATTTAAATAACAATGCGTCTAATTGCACTCCTCAACCATGGACTTTTGTGATTGTTTAGTATGAGTGAGCATCTCCCTTACTACATTCGACTTGGTCTTCAAATCCATGACATGCCTATTTTGCCGACTATGGGCCTCAAACATCATGTGTTCCACTCTAAGACCAATTAGAATATGGTTTCCGCCAAGTTAGACATATACACAGACTCCAAGTAACTATTAATCTTATGGTCATTGTGGAAGTCAGAGAGAAATTAAAATGATCATCCACATAAAACTTGGCGTTAAAGTTTGTGTTCCAAAGGGAGGGTGTCAATGTGTTAATTGAAGAAGCCTCGGATGTGGTTATTCTTATGATAAATTCATCAATATTTGTGTCATCTTTGTCGTCAAAATATAATAAATACTGGATGGACACCATTTCCTTTATAACCCTAAATCGGGGATGAAGCCCACTCGACCTTCATAGGCTTGATAATCTTGGTTGTCCTGGGAGAAAGGATGATCATCCCTCCAACATGCATGTTATTTACTTTGATCAGTAGGCCGTCGAGTGGCTTATAGGATCATCAAACCACTTTTCGCCCCACTTAAGTTTTTTCCTTTGCATGACGAGCTTTCCTCTCACCACCATTCATTGGAGTCATTCTTTGTGCAAACAATCAAAATAACATTAGTGAAATTCTGGTATAGCAATCCCAGATGTCGAATAAACATGTCGAGACATCTGGTCTGTTATCAATAACATATACAAGATATAGACAGCTAAAGAAGCTGCTAAGTAGTAAAGTGGACACAAGAATTGTTTACCCAGTTTGGTCTAACAACCTACATCTGGGGGCATACCAAGCCAGGAAGGAAGTCCACTATTAGCAGTATCAATTCATAGACCCTACAGCCAACACACCCGTTGACGATCTACTCACTTAATAACTACCCAATGACCCTTCTACCTAAGTTCTCCCTAGATAAGAGACTCCATCTCTCTTCCAATCATCGCAATGATGTCTAGCAGTCAACACCTCAGCCACTGCATCAACAGCTTGATTTCCAGCAACTCTTCAATCACAGAAAAGTAGAAGACACACTTCAAAGACACACCTTGGTCTTGCTTAAGAGCATCAACCAAGAACAATGCACTCGTGCTTAAAAGCTTTGAGTGGACAAATTACAACTCAACTAAACAGTCCAACTCTAAGTACAAAACAGTACCAGAGTGGCTCACAATTTTACACAAACCCTAATGATCTACATCTTGGACCTGTGCTTTTTCTAGGTTATAAGCATTCTATTTATAACTTATTCCCAACTGGATTTGGGCTTCAAATCACAGCATAACAGCTGCTACAAATCAGCAGAAACTTCTGCTACATAATAGGTCTTCAATCAATTCCTTCCTAATTTATCCCCATAATTAGAAAGTCATTATTCTTCAATATTTTTCTTGAAACCTATAAAACAGCACCACACAGGATAACATAATATTTCCAGTAATATTCCTTACATTGGGCTTGGGCATTAGCAGATCTTAGTTTTAATTAATAATTAAAACTAATTATTCTCTAAATCTTTATGCATGAAAATAGCCAACCCTATTCTTCACAAACAGATTGCTTCCAAATAATATCACTCCAACATAATTTTACTCCCAGAATTACGCAAGCAATCACTCAACACAAACACACAAAAGATTGCTAAAAATAGCGCAGCAAATAAAACCTAAAAATATGAACTGGAAGTTCTGTCTACTGATGTCAGAACATCGTGTTTGACATCATGCACAAATTATGCAATACTAAAAACACACCACCTGCAGAATGTTAGAATCACATGTCAAGACATCAAGCAAGACATCTTGATGTACCACATTGTTTTACCAAAATTGCTGCCAATTCAGAACTAACAATCTCCCCCTTTGGAAAATTTTGGCTAAAATAATTTATGATCACAAAATATATCAGAGATCCTTGCAGCAGAAACAGCATACACCTGACAACCATATCTAACCCAGAAAGCCAACCAACCACAGAGAGCCAACCAACCACATCATTACTTTGCCAACATTACTAAGCCACAATGCTCTCCCCTTTTTTAGCCATAATTAGACAAATTCCACTAGGAAACTTCCATAGCAACCAGAACAAATAAGCAACATTCAGAACAAATCCATAGAGAAGAGAGTACATTAATACATACCAAGCACAAAAAGTTCCAAAGGCAAACTCTGAATCATCCAACCAAAAGAACAAAAAGAAAACCAAAGAACACCATCACCAGCAACAATCACCATCAACTCTCTTTCCAGCACCAGTAGCAGACCCAGAATCATGACCTTCATTATCAACAGTCCTCTCACTAGAGGTATGGTCTTCACCAGCTTCCTCTTCACTTGCACCAGCAACCTCAATATTGTTATCTTCAGCCTGTTCCAAATTCTTGATCAAAGCCTCCAATTTCAGCTTCCTTATAGTAGTAACACGAATGACATCCCCCAACTCTCTGCAGGTCTCCTTCAATTCAGAAATAAGCCCAGTCTTTGTGGTAGGTTTCTTCACAGTAGATGTCAAGACAAGGTCTGGGACATGTCTTCCAGCAAACAGTTTATAATGCACAGACAAAACAGAATCTCTCTTGCAGGCCACATCAGTACTGCAAAGCATACTAGGATACTGACTAAGGATAATACCACTATAAGAAAGAGAAAAGCAATGGGCATTTTGACAACATTGGTTGTAGCATGCTTCACAATCTGATCAAAGATGTAACTACCATAGTCAAACTTAACCTTTGTACCGACAGCAAAAATGAATCTTCCTAACCCAACAACAATGGTGGAAGTGTGATTTGTAGTAACCCAATTAGTTGCCCCAATCCTATGCAGGATTGCATATTTGACACTCAGTTGTCCAGCAAACAGTTTTCCTTTCGAGGGCCAAGCAGTCACCTGATTTGCAGTGATTACCTTACACACCTGACTGTCAGTTACTTCCAGCTCACTTTCTTCTTGCTCACTTCTTCCCAAGTAATTATTGATAACACCAGGAGAAAAATTAATACATCTCCCTCTCACATACACCTTCCTAAAATCCACACTTCTTCTGTCAGCAATATCCACAGGAATGTTCACAATGAACTCCTTGACCAGCACATCATAACATTTGGAAAATCCAGACACAGTCTTCATCCATCCAGTCAGGAATGCTTCACACAATCATCCACAAGTTCTGAAGCACAAACACAATGCCTTCCACTGAACTCTAAGTAAACTCCTCTTACTTAGAATTAATAACACACACCAAGACAAGTGTGACATCTCCCATCAACAAAGACACTCACAAAGTTCTTCCAAAATCTGCAGAGAAAAATAAATTCTCCCAGACACAAACAAAGTTGCCCTTCAGACTCCTCCTCAGAAGCATGTACGCACATGATTCAAACAATTAGCTTCACATGGCTAGAACCATACATGTCCTATTAAGAACACACCAAAATGCCATCCAACAGCCTAATGTCATAGCATGTTATCTGACATTATATCCTCATAAGAGGCAACCAATCTCCACAAGCTGGATCAACATGCAAGCTTCACAATATATGCACCTTTGCAGCAAAATCCATAGACAAGTCCCCCCTGGTCATGGATAACCAATGCTCTAGATGGAGATGAACATTTAAGCACCAGATCTTCACACACTTGCGGAGCACATTCATATACTGTACTCTCACTCCTAGAGAACACATCCAAGTACCCTGACTGGTTTGACACTGCTCACAAACTCCATGAATTCTCAGCTTACTTAAAAGCTTTACTGAGATCCAATCTCTTCAAGAGATACTTGCAGCAGAAGAAAGAACAGCTCTTCAAAAAAAACTTTCTGATTATATCATATCATCTGACACAATTCCTCTGCCATTTCATCCACTAGTAGTTGTTGATACTAGTGAAGTCTTCAAAATTAGTAGTCATACTTTGCCAGAACATACTACTAAAAACAAGATCAGAATCTCCACGTTCTAATCCACATAGTCAGAAACACCTCTTCTGACAATATTGCTTGAGCATCCAACTCCACGTGCACAATCTCAATCATCTTCCAAATATAACCATCAACAATCATGATGTTACAACATCATTTGGGACATCAGCTTCCCATTACCATTCAAAGGACTCATTGCACATAGAAGTCCTTCAAGAATCTCCTAATAAAACACAGCCAGAGCAGCTTATTCAGGTTAACATAAACACCTGAACACCATAGAGAGAAATAAACTCGCACACCATCTCTGAAGCAAAGAGTTTAGACTGCAACCTTGCATACTCACATCAGACAAATACTTAGCTCCCGTCAAAGTATTTATCATTAGTCAGATGCACACCCTTATCAGAGGACAGACAAATGCTCAGCTCCCATCAAAGTATTTATCATTAGTCAGATAAGACTACCTTCTCACACAAGGTAGGACATTTGGCCTGACATTCTTCTTTCGCACACATCAGGCATCTGTTAATTCTTCTTCATGACAAACCATCATGACAACCATTCACACCACAAAATCATTCAAGATTAGGTCAGTGTCTTTACCTTTCACTCCACCCTGAGCTAAACAACCTTCCTTGGCTGAGGAAGCAAAGTACTGAAATGATGTTTCAACATCAGTTCCGACATCAGTCTAAATCACATGGATTTAAACATTTACTATGCCTTTGGAGACAACAACCATAGTAATCCACACACATCTCTTGCAAGGGACATAAGAGGATCAACCATCAGTAGCTGATATACCTTCAAAACTAGATCATACACACATGCAGGAACCTGCATACTCTACATCTCAAGAATCTTCTTCTCAAACTTCTAATGTTCAAACCTCTTGTCTGACTTTGAGATGTTGGATGCCATTCTTCTGCATCTAAAGAGGAGATTCCCTCTAATAGGTTTCTGGAGCATACAAAAAAATTGATTGGTCATCACAAACAGATTGTTCAGAAAAAAATATGCTTCTCCCGACACTTCAACCTACAAGGATGCCCTTCAATCCTTGCAAAAAATCATTCCATTATGTGAGGACACCACATAACTGAACTCCAGCTTAAGAAGAAACTTCTTATGCAGATACCAGGGAACCATAATCCTTTGGTCCCAAAAAAAAAACCAACTCCTCCTTGCTCCAAACACAAATCTGAAATGCTCATCCTAGATGGTTTGGATGACATTCCAACAATGAAGACACCAGTCAACCAGTTAGGTTAATACATCTCCTCTGTGCACAACCTTTTGAGTTTCTCTTCCACTAGAACAAAAGTTCCACGCTCTCATAGACTTGATAGTGATATCAAGTTTGAGTAAACAACCTCCATCCTGTTTTTGAGAAACACCACCAGGCATATTGAGAAAAATAAATTCTCAATACAAAGATGTTAAGATATTATGTTTGACATTTCTTCGAGTTTTTCCAGCATCAGATTAAGGGCTCCCCCTTATTAACTGCTAAGAACTCCTAAGGGAATTATTCATTCTCCCATCCAATATTTGCACATCCTGTGGTTAGTACACACATATAACTCCTTTCAAACATAATCTGCTCCATAGTTATAAACAAGATTGCATACATCTGGTTGCTTTGATTAGAAGGAACTTTTAGTTTTCAGAGAGAATGTCCTTGACATTTGAGCTTGACCTCCACAAAAAAAAACAACCTCTGTACTCCTACTCACTTGGATCAGAAATACACTAATCAATGAGTGACAATATGTTGATCATCTCTTGACCAACATACTTATCTAAGACATGTTTCTTGATAGAAACTTCTTAGACACACAACCCAGATGCCTCCTCTTCCAAGCCAGAAGTAGGTTCCAAACAGATGTGATCAATACACATTTGTTTAGCCCCCAAGCATCTGTTATGCCATACCTTTATCCAACAAGATTCTGCACAATCTGCTGGCTTTATGTTCCAACATCTGGTAGGACATTAGTTCCCTTCTCAAGAAACACACCAAGAGATCCTTTATCAAAGCCCAAAGATTGGCCTTGTAGGGTTGGAAGCAAGAATAAATTGCTTCTAACTTTCTTCAGATCTCTTTTCAACAAACTCATATAAAAGTTCCTTTATGAGTGGACTTGGGATGAACCTCAAGTATCTTTGGCAACTCTAACAAGCTAGTTGAAGATATCCTCAAGTATCACCACACCATGTGATACACCTTTAGAGGAGAACAGAGTGTTGCAGCCTTAACACACAAAACCACCAGGAGTTTTCTGACAGATACATATGCAACAGAACACAGATAAAGAAAACCCCTTAACAACCTTCAGACAAAACTTAATAACCTTTGCACAAACACCACACTCCAGGTGCATTAGGTCAGCATAGGTTGAAAATAAATCACACCACAAAGCAGCTCACCACCAAAGCTACACGCCTGACAACTTCAAACAGAGCGAATACACACCCTATCATGAATAGTCCATCCTCCACTTCAAGGGACCATTCAAACAACTTATGAACTGACCAAGTCCAAACAACTTTTCAGCACAGCTATCTTCCTTGCACATGAACCAGAAAGTATCTTCCCTAAGATCTCACCCAGAAAAACGAACAGGATGCCTGCTCTGATACCAATTGAAATTCTAGTATAGCAGTCCCAGATGTCGAAAAAATATGTCGAGACATCTGGTCTGTTATCAACAACATATACAGGATATAGACAGTTAAAGAAGTTGCTAAGTAGTAAAGTGCACACAAGAATTGTTTACCCAGTTCGGTCTAACAACCTAGATCTAGGGGCATACCAAGGCAGGAAGGAAGTCCACTATTAGTAGTATCAATTCATAGACCCTACAGCCAACACACCCGTTGACGATCTACTCACTTAATAACTACCCAATGACCCTTCTACCTAAGTTCTCCCTAGATAAGAGACTCCTTCTCTCTTCCAATATCGCAATGATGTCTAGCAGTCAACACCTTAGCCACTGCATCAACAGCTTGATTTCCAACAACTCTTCAATCACAGAAAAGTAGAAGACACACTTCAAAGACACACCTTGGTCTTGCTTAAGAGCATCAACCAAGAACACTACACTCGTGCTTAAAAGCTTTGAGTGGAAAAATTACAACTCTACTAAACAGTCCAACTCTAAGTGCAAAACAGTACCAGAGTGGCTCACAATTTTACACAAACCCTAATGATCTACATCTTTGACCTGTGCTTTTTCTAGGTTACAAGCATTCTATTTATAACTTATTCCTAACTGGATTTGGGCTTCAAATCATAGCATAACAGCTGCTACAAATCAGCAGAAACTTCTGCTACATAATAGGTCTTCAATCAATTCCTTCCTAATTTATCTCCATAATTCGAAAGTCATTATTCTTCAATATTCTTCTTGAAACCTGAAATTCTGGTATCATATATGTGATGTCGTGTGAGATGTCACAACATAAATATCTGCTATATGAACAAGACAATAAAAGAACAGCACTTAAAAGCAGTAAACACAGAGAATTGCTCACCCAGTTCGATCTAACAACCTACGTCTGGGGGCTACCAAGCCAGGGAGGAAATTCACTATTAGTAGTATCAATTTGTAGATTCTACATTCAACACACCAATTGACAATCTACTCACTTAATCACTACCCAATGACACTTCTACCTAAGACTCTCTTAGGTATGAGAACCCTCTCACTCCCCCTCAATCACAGCAGTGATGAAAATAGAAAATAACCAAAATAAGAAGACACACTCAAACCACAATACCTTGATCTTGCTTAAAAGCTTCAATCAAGAACAAACACTCGTGCTTAAAAGCTTAGAGTTGACAAAATACAACTCAACTAAATTAGTCCAATTCAAACATCAAAATAGACAAATGAATGGCTCACAATACACAGACGAAAACACAAACCCTAATACTTGACACTCGGTACACAATCTCTTGTCTTCATATCTTCGAAGTTGGGTTGAGACTTCTTTAAAAAGAAACAGATTCTTGGGTCTGGGATATAATAATTCTCAGAATTAATTCTCAATTAAAACTGATAAAAATCTAAATCTTTTCGCCCTAAAATAGTAACAAAATATACTCCACAAAGTAATAGGAACTGATTGTATTAGAATAACTCTTCTCCAATAAATTCGCCTGCAATCCCTCAATCAAAATTTCCCAAGATATATCAGATAATGCGCAGCACATAAAAACACAGATTTAGAAGTTCTGTCATAAGATGTTAAGACATCCGCCTTGACATCATACACCACAATCCTGCAACACATGTTAGAACCACATGTCTTGACATCAAGCATGACATCTTGATGTTACACCTTGTTTTACCAAAATTGCAGCCAATAAAAGAACTAACAATCTCCCCCTTTGGCTAATTTTGGCTAAAACAATATCAGCACACATCAGTAATACCTGTTGCACAAAATAACACACAACAACACTAACATTCAACAGCAGTAGAAACACCAATCAAAACTCAAACTCCCCCTCAAGCCAAGAAACCAAAAACACACAAACTTCTAGAAAACCAGCAACAGCTCTGCACACACCACGACACTCCTCCTTTTTAGCCACAATTGGACAAACACCCTCAGAAGTACTGCACAAATCACAATCTTCAAAATAAATTGCACAGGACACAAGGAAGAATACACCACCTCCAACAACTACATCTTTGACTGGTCAAGCGATACAAACAATGTTCTCTTATGATATAAAAACAGCTACACCTTATTGCTTCTTACTACAGCCAAACATGAGTCAGTCCTCCAAGATAGTTGATACACACAAGGGTCAGTTGAAGCACGACCGGATAGACAAGACCACCAAACCAAATGAGATGAAGTCCAAAGAATTGACAACAGCAGGATCTTCTACAGGAGTAACAAGAACAGGAAGAAAGACATAAACAAGAATGAAGACCATTAAGAAACCTCCAGTGCTACTACATGCTTCTGATGATGAAGCGGATGAAGACTGGGTTAATTTCATTAACTCAGGTGGTTGGAATGAGTAGCTGAATCCAAACAATAAACCTCTTGCTTGTAGTTTCTGTTTTTTTTTTAATGTAATGTTGAGTACTTCCAGCAATAAAAAAGTTCTTGTTTGTTTCCAAACATTCTTATTTTGTCAATTTCACCAACTAGATAAGCTCACACACATAAGACAACTGCACCAAAATCACCATCCTCCACTAATCCTCATATATGCAAATCCCTAATTTGCTTCTTAAATTTTCAAACTGATTTGCATCTAAGGCCTTAGTAAAAATATCAGCTAATTGCATTTCAGTAGCAACATGTTCCAAAGCAACCACTTTATCTTCAACCAGATCTCTTATAAAGTGATGACGTATGTCAATATGCTTAGTCCTGCTATGTTGAATTGGGTTCTTGGAGATATTGATAGCACTCAGATTATCACAGTACAATGTCATGACATTTTGCTTGACATTGTATTCAGTTAACATTTGCTTCATCCAAACTAGTTGTGAACTACTACTTTCTGCTGCTATGTACTCAGCCTCAGCAGTAGAAAGAGACACACAGTTCTGCTTCTTGCTAAACCACGAGATAAGGTTATTCCCTAAGAAGAAGCATCCTCCAGAAGTACTTTTCTATCATCAGCACTCCCTGCCCAATCAGCATCACAATATCCACTCAATTCGGTTCTTGATCCATGACTGTACAGAATACCATAGTCACTTGTACCATTCACATATTTCAGAATTCTCTTCACTTGATTCATGTGGCTAACCTTAGGTTCAGATTGATATCTGGCACAAACTCCTACAACAAAGGAGATATCAGGTCTGCTAGCTGTTAGATACAGTAATTATAACACCCCATTTTCCCATTTTTTGAAAAACACACAGAATTCTATGAAATAATCAGAGTTTTACACCAAAAGCAAAGTAGGATGCCACATTCATAAAACCAACATCAAAACTCCTTTTATTAAATGAAATAAAACAGCGGAAAATAATTTATTTATTCATTTCACGCCCACATGCCAACCACTTCGAAAAACTCCACATAAACTCGTGGTTCACCATAGATTCATCAAAAAGAAAGATACGTAATAAAAACGAATAACAAATAACAAATGATTGAAATCCCCATAATTCATGTGTTACGTATCAGAGCGACTCCTACGACTCGAACAAGCAACATGCACTCCAGCAACCTAAGTACCTGGATTATCTGTACTTCCGAAGAAGCACAGACACAACAACAACAAAAGGGGTGAGAATTACATTCAATACTTAACGGGGAACAATACATGATAAGAGTAAGTATTCACACACAATCATACAATTACGACCCACTGGTCAACAAATCATCACCATATAAATAACACATATCAATAATGGTGCAATGCGACTCAACATTAGACACAATGCATATGGTACCAACATCATGGTTCATTCAATCGAACCTGGATAGATCATATACACCCCTACTTGGCAATGATCTATCTCAACCATTCTCCATATCGGAGTACGGATGAATCACATACACTCTTCCTGAGCAACGATTCATCCCACCAACACCATGAAATGCATGACACAATTATGCATATAAAACACATGTACAATAGCATATATATATACATGTTCACGATCCTCCTGATCACACCTGAATCACACATCAACATCCAACACCATACGATTACTTCACACAACATCAATCAACTATTAATTAATTAATTCCATAAAATTATTAAATAATTATTTTCATCACTAATTCCACACTACTCAAATTCTGGCATCTAATCTCAACCTCTCAAACCATAAGAAACTACATTGGACGCGAAATCGGGAAAGAAATCGCTGAACACCAAAATTTTCCACGCACACTGGTCATACGCATACTAACCTGAGTCATACGCGTATTGCCACACTCTCCCACCCAAGCATATGCGTAATACCTCTCCCCCTTACACGTATTGCCTCAAGTGCCCAAGTCCTTACGCGTAATGCCTTGTGCCTTACGCGTACGGACAGAGACGTTTTCACACTAAAATTCCCAAATTCCAACCCATTACGCGTACGACCCTCCTATTACACGTAGTCCCTCTCTTCATACGCGTATTGCCTCACAATCTGCCTTGCCATACGTGTAGTAACACGTGTGTTACGCGTACATCCCCTCAACACGACCAGCCATACGCGTATCGCCCTCCTTGGTACGCGTATGGGCAGAAGCTGTAAAATACCCATTTTTCTCATCTCGGTCCGAATTCTACCACATTGATCCATATTCTCCCATTCCAAATGCTCCTAAAACGAGTCCTACCTCAGTTTTATGTGCCATTATTCATCTTGCATCTTTTCCTAACATTGCTAACTCAGATCAATGAGTTCTATGTCTAATTCCTCTCCTACAACCTGCACCAAAACCAGATCTGCAACATAATGCATCCTTACAACAGTAACAACAACAGAATTCAAGATAGGACGAAGCGATTCACAAATAATTCCATCATCAAACCAATCTTACAACAATAAATCCACACCACAGAAATAATCATGGAATTTCTTACGGGGTTAAGGACTCCCCACTGCCCTATCATGACAGAATCACCAATATTAAACCCATTCTCCCCCATTACCTCGAATCTTGATCAATTTACTGCGAAAATCTGATGAAGATGATAGCCCTAGCACACCCTTGTTCTTCCTCTTCTTAGCCTTTCTCCTTCTCCCTCTAAAAATTCTGATTATCGCTAAACCCCCACTAGTTTTTCACTAATCATCTCTAATTACCAAACTGCCCTTATTATTTTCTATTAGCCCATTATCTAATTAATTACATCAGATTTTTAATCAATAAAATAATAATATTATTAGTGATGCTAATAATTAATAATAATAATTCTAATAACACACCAATAATAATAATAGTAATAATAATATTAATAATCTTCACCATATTAATAATAATAATATTCACCTTACTATTGTTATTAACTATGCCCACACATAATCCAACATTACATTATCGTTATCCCGACATCTCAATTTACCGGTTCCGCTAAGGACACTACGCCTACGCGCTCAACCACACACACCCTTAACAAGGCCCAACAAACAAAATAGCACCGACGACCAAATAATTTAAAATGGGGTGTTACAACTCTCCCCCACTTAAATTATTTTCGTCCTCGAAAATATATCTGAGACGAACAACTCCGGATACGACTCTCGCATCCGACTAACCAACCATCATGCAAACAAAAGGCACACCACGAATAACACACTAGCAAGATGAAATGCCCATACAATGCACTTGACGACTAACTCACGACTCAAAGAATACCCAAGTTACGAACACATAGGTTCACTCTAGAATCAGAACACAACAAGATCGTTACCCTCACCATAGGTAACACTCCTCTAATTCCCCACATAGGAATTAGCTCCACGCACTCGGACCATCACGATGGAACCGAGGTAACAACAAAACAAGAACCCAAAGTCCCACGACACAACATCGTTTCAACAACCTCTACATAATCATAATACTAACCTCCCTGCCACACCACATTATTACAACAATGATACGCTTCACCAATCGAACATATACCCCAAAACCTCCATCTACATAGTAGCCCATGAATAGTATTTAAACCTTTCACCTAACACTCCCATTCTGAAACGTCCAATGGTCTCATCATTCCCACTTGTTTCCAATGTTCAACCTATGAACTCTCACAAGTCACCCACGCATAAGCGAAATGTACCACATCACACTTTCGATGCGCACTCTGATTGCCCGCAACAATCAGCTCTACTAATTTCATATCTAACTCCCGACTCTCTTTACTATTCACCAGAAAGATCATAGTTCATTTCTAATATACCCAACCTCACACTCTAATGTGTTCTCACACACCAGACACAAGTCTCTGAACTACTCAATAATTCTAATATGCTGACCATCAAAACAGACATGTATAAAACTTCTGACTTACCTCATCAGGAACGAAATTAATTTCACCAATAGGATAATTCCAACTAAAGTCATAACTCATTAGGAATCCCAACCATCCTCGTTGACTCATACTCTATTATTTGCTACTAAACAGGTATTCAATATCCTTGTAATTACTAAACACTTCGAACTCAAAACCATAAAAATAATACCTTCAAATCCTCAACACAAAAGTAACCGCAGCCATCTTGAAATCACGAATCCTCAATTGTCGTAAAGCATAAGCCACAACCTTACCATCTTGCATCACCACACAGATTAAACTCATCATAGACGCATACCAATACCTCACAACCGGTTTATTAGGATCACGCAGAATCAAAACTGGAGCCGTAGACAAATTCTACTTTAGCCCTCTCAAACTTTCCTCACAATGGACCTCCAAAGTAAACGACTTACCCTTTGCAAGTCAACTGAAGTAACGAAAATGCTAACTTGGAAAAGCCGTCCATAACCTCCAGTAATAACCAACTAAAGTCCAAAAGGTTTCTAATCACCTTAACCGACTTCAGAGCCTCTCATCGTAGAAATGCATCTACCTCCTGTGGATCCATAACAATACCATCATTAGAATTAACATACCCAAGAAAACTAACCTTTTCCAACCAAAATTCTCACTTGAATAATTTAGCATAAAAATTCCTTTCTTTTCAAACCTTACAACTCGATTCTCAAACACCCTACATAGTCTCCTTCTGACTTTATATTAGATCCGAATATCCCTAATGAACACCACTCCGAATTCATCCAATCTTGTCCAGACTCACATACAAGCATAACCGATTAAATAATCAACTCATTCCGATGATAACAACCCTAACTCATCACATGAAATCGATCAGAGCCTCAACTCACCCAAATTCACCACTCTTCTCGAACGTTCCCAACAATTGTAATTCCAATCAAACTCAACCACACCATTCCAATCGTCTATTCTTGAAAGTGGACACTTATTCTCAATCGTTACCTTATGCAACTGTCAGTAATCCATACCCAATTTCATTCTCTGGACAATCCAAATTCCACAAATTCCAACATATATCAACAATCAACCAAAAAGAACTCTCAATCTCAATATTACATCCACACCCAAGGGTTTTCTCAAAATTTCCATTAATGCCCTAAAACTCTAAGAACTCCAAAACTCATCCAAACTCTAAGTTTTGCTTCCCATAGCCTCCATACCCTTATACACATCATATTTGTTATTCCATCCGGAAACACATCTGGAAATCATGCACAACCGGCAACCTTTCACTGTGGCTTTCCTGTCAATTCCAGTAAACTATTAACTCAGACATAACAAGTATCTTAGCCTCATCTCCTAATAGTTCTTCCACTTACTTAGTAGATAAAAACCTCAACTATTCACCTTCGTCCAATTTAAGTTCACTTTCTGTACGGAGTCATTGACATCAGACTCGTATCTAGTGCTGAATCAATAGCCACCTCTACCTCCTTAATACACCTGTGATCCACTTATCTCGCCTGAAAATAAATTCAAAAATTTGCAAACCACGGGTAACTCAACACATATAACTTCACTAATAACTCGTCACAACGCGAACATTAATACATCGAGGCTTCACCCAATAGATGTCCGCCCATTCGCTCTGAACACAACGATACCAGTTCCCTACCATTGCCCAACTCGGATCCACCCTCAGAAAGACATCAGGGATTACCCAACACTGGCATATCTCTAGCCATCACTTGTCCTCTACTCACTGAAAAGCGATCACCAAAAATACCTGATTGTCCTCCCTCGGAGACATCCTTCAACTTGATCAACCGACAAGTACTTCTCTTCTACCTCTTCTTCAAAAAATAAAGATCTATACTGACTCAACACAACCATCTTCCACATCACATGCTATCTTAATTGTCAAGGCGCATCTATCCATTCATCTTGATTTCCGACTACTATCAACAAGAGATTGAGGGTGATCAGTTCCCTAGTTTGTTCATAGACAGCCGATCATCCTGATGAAGTATAGACCCTTCCTTACCAACTATGATAGCACTCCATCACTCACAAATCCATCCTTCCAGAGTGGAAGCATCCTGGAGAAGCACCAGCTTCTCCCCCACTTATCTCATCCTCAACTCCTGCAACCAAACAGTTAGAAAACAAGCACGTACCGACAGTGTTCTACACATATGTCGCATACCACGACACAACTCATACTAGACAACCTGGCCGGACGGACCGACCTGCTCTGATACCAATTGTAACACCCCACTTTCCCATTTTTTGAAAAACACACAGAATTCTATGAAATAATCAGAGTTTTACACCAAAAGCAAACTAGGATGCCACATTCATAAAACCAACATCAAAACTCCTTTTATCAAATGAAATAAAACAGTGGAAAATAATTTATTTATTCATTTCACGGCCACATGCCAACCACTTCCATAAAATCCACATAAACTCGTGGTTCACCATAGATTCATCAAAAAGAAAGATACGTAACAAAAACGAATAACAAATAACAAATGATTGAAATCCCCATAATTCCCGTGTTACGTATCAGAGCGACTCCTACGACTCGAACAAGCAACACGTACTCCAGCAACCTAAGTACCTGGATTATCTATACTTTCGAAGAAGCACAGACATAATAACAACAAAAGGGGTGAGAATTACATTCAATACTTAACGGTGAACAATACATGATAAGAGTAAGTATTCACACGCAATCATACAATTACGATCCACTGGTCAACAAATCATCACCATACAAACAACACATATCAATAATGGTGTAATGCGACTCAACATTAGACACAATGCATGTGGTACCAACATCATGGTTCATTCAATCGAACCCGGATAGATCACATACACCCCTACTTGGCAATGGTCTATCTCCACCATTCTCCATATCGGAGTTCGGATGAATCACATACACTCCTCCTGAGCAATGATTCATCCCACCAACACCATGAAATGCATGACATAATTATGCATATAAAACACATGTACAATAGCATATATATATATATATATATATATATATATATATATATATATATATATATATATATACATGTTCACAATCCTCCTGATCACACCTGAATCACACATCAACATCCAACACCATATGATTACTTCACACAACATCAATTAACTATTAATTATTTAATTCCCTAAAATTATTAAATAATTATTTTCATCACCAATTCCACACTACTCAAATTCTGGCATCTAATCCCAACCTCCCAAACCATAAGAAACTATATTGGACGCGAAATCGGGAAAGAAATCGCAGAACACCAAAATTTCCACGCACACTGGTCATACGTGTACTGGCCTGAGTCATACATGTATTGCCACACTCTCCCGCACAAGCATACGCGTAATACCTCTCCCCCTTACGCGTATTGCCTCAAGTGCCCAAGTCCTTACGCGTAATGCCTTGTGCCTTACGCGTACGGACAGAGACGTTTTCACACTGAAATTCCCAAATTCCAACCCATTACGCGTACGACCTTCATATTACGCGTAGTCCCTCTCTTCATATGCGTATTGCCTCACAATCTTCCTTGCCATACGCGTAGTAACACGTGTGTTACACGTACAACCCCTCAACACGACCAGCCATACGCGTATCGCCCTTGTTGGTACGCGTATGGGCAGAAGCTGTAAAAATATCCATTTTTCTCATCTCAGTCCGAATTCTACCAGATTGATCCCTATTCTCCCATTCCAAATGCTCCTAAAATGAGTCCTACATCAGTTTTATGTCCCATTATTTATCTTACATCTTTTCCTAACATTACTAACTCAGATCTATGAGTTCTATGTCTAATTCCTCTCCTACAACCTGCACTAAAACCAGATCTGCAACATAATGCATCCTTACAACAGTAACAACAACAGAATTCAAGATAGGACAAATCGATTCACAAATAATTTCATCATCAAACCAATCTTACAACAATAAATCCATACCACAGAAATAATCATACAATTTCTTACGGGGTTAAGGACTCCCCACTACCCTATCATGACAGAATCACCAATATCAAACCCATTCTCCCCCCTTACCTCGAATCTTGATCAATTTCCTACAAAAACCTGATGAAGATGATAACCCTAGCATACCCTTCTTCTTCCTCTTCTTAGCCTTTCTCCTTCTCTCTCTAAAAATTCTGATTATGGCTAAAACCCCACCAATTTTTCACTAATCATCTCTAATTACCAAACAGCCCTTATTATTTTCTATTAGCCCATTATCTAATTAATTACATCTGATTTTTAATTAATAAAATAATAATATTATTAGTGATGCTAATAATTAATAATAATAATTCTAATAACACACCAATAATAATAATAGTAATAATAATATTAATAATGTTCACCATATTAATAATAATAATATTCACTTTACTATTGTTATTAACTATGCCCACACATAATCCAACATTACATTATCGTTATCCCGACATCTCAATTTACCAATTCCGCTAAGGAAACTACGCCTACGCGCTCAACCGCACACACCCTTAACAAGGCCCAACAAACAAAATAGCACCGACGACCAAATAATTTAAAATGGGGTGTTACAGTAAGCTTCCAATCATGCTTCTGTATAAGCTTTGATCCACACTCACCCCATGTTCATCCTTGGACAGCTTCAGGTGAGCAGGAGCAGGTGTCCTCTTATGATTATCATTCTCCAGACCAAACTTCTTGACAATGTTCTTTGCATACTTGCTCTGAGAGATAAATATGGAGTCTTCCATTTGTCTAACTTGCAGACCCAAAAAATAGTTGAGCTCACCAACAAGACTCATTTCAAACTCAGACTGCATCTGTTTCACAAAATGTTGAACCATTGCTTCTGACATCCCACCAAACACTATGTCATCAACATATATTTGAGCTATTAGCAGTTTTCCTCCTTCATCTTTGACAAACAATGTCTTATCAATTCCTCCTTTTCTGTAACCATTCAGAGACAGGAATTTAGTAAGCCTGTCATACCAAGCTCTAGGTGCTTGTTTTAATCCATAAAGAGGTTTCCTTTGTTTGTAGACATGGTTAGGAAATGTTGGATCAATAAACCCCTTGGGTTGATCTACATAAACTTCTTCATTTAAGTACCCATTCAAGAAAGCACTTTTTACATCCATCTGGAACAACTTGAATTTGAGGTTACAAGCCACACCTAAGAGTAACCTGATAGATTCCAGTCTGGCTACAGGAGCAAAAGTCTCATCAAAATCAATTCCTTCTACCTGAGTGTAACCTTGGGCAACCAGTATAGTCTTATTTCTGGTGACCACTCCTTGTTCATCAGATTTATTCTTGTAAACCCACTTGGTGCCAATCACATTTATTCCTTCAGGCCTTGGCACAAGCTCCCACACTTCATTCCTCTTGAATTGTCCCAGCTCTTCTTGCCTGGCATTAATCCAAAACTCATCTTTCAAGGCTTCTTTAACATTTTTAGGCTCAATTTTGGATACAAAGCAAGAGTTTGACACAACTTCTCTTGACCTAGTGGTAACTCCTGAGTTTGGATCACCTATGATAAGCTCTTTTGGATGGTCCTTATGCACTCTGATAGATGGTTCCTTGTTAGGTTGTTCAGGATCAGGTTCAGCAACAACAGGACTGGGATTTACACCTCTGTCTTCAGCTTCTGTTGATACATCATCAAAAAATGTTCCAACATCAACTAGGACATCAGCATCTTCCTTTATTCCATTGTCATCAACAACTACATTTATAGATTCCATCATGACTTTGGTTCTGGAATTGAATACCCTATAAGCTCTGCTGTTTGTAGAGTATCCCAGAAAGATTCCCTCATCACTTTTTGGATCCATTTTTCTCCTTTGTTCACGATCTGTCAGAATATAACACTTACTACCAAATACATGAAAGTACTTCACACTTGGTTTTCTCCCCTTCCATAGCTCATACAAGGTAGCTGAAGTACCTCTTCTCAAAGTCACTCTGTTGTGAATGTGACAGGCAGTATTCATAGCTTCAGCCCAGAAATGGTAAGGAAGCTTTTTGGCATGAATCATTGCCGTAGTAGATTCTTGAACAGTTCTGTTCTTCCTTTCAACTACTCCATTTTGCTGAGGGGTAATGGGAGAAGAAAACTCATGACTGATGCCTTCAGCAGAATAAAACTCAGCAAACTTGCTATTTTCAAACTCTCTCCCATGATCACTCCTTATGCTTATGACATTGCTCTCCTTCTCTCTTTGGAGTCTTTGACATAGATCTTTAAACACATCAAACACTTCTATTTTGTCTTTGATGAAGTTCACCCAAGTGTACCTGGAATAGTCATCTACAACAACATAAGCATATTTCTTCCCACCTAGACTTTCCACCTGCATTGGCCCCATTAGGTCCATATGAAGAAGTTCCAAAACTTTAGAAGTAGTGAATTGTTGAAGCTTTGGATGTGACATCTTGGTCTGTTTCCCTATCTGAAAATCTCCACAGACTTTTTCCTCTTTAATTTTGAGCTTAGGGATTCCTCTTACTGCTTCTGTAGATATGATTCTCTTCATTCCCTTCAGATGTAGATGTCCCAGCTTTTGATGCCATACTCTGACTTCATCTTCTTTTGCAAGAACACATGTGGAAGAACTTGAGTCTTGCGACACCCATAGGTAACAGTTGTCCTTAGACCTAGCACCCTTCATGATAACTTCACCTTTCTCATTTGTGATAATGCACTCAGTTTTTGTAAAATTAACTATGAGTCCTTGATCACATAGTTGACTAATACTGATCAAATTTGTTGTCAACCCCTTGACTAGCAGTACATCATCAAGTCTAGGTGTACCTTCACAATTCAGCTTTCCCACACCCTTGATTTCTCCTTTGACACCATCACCAAAGGTCACATGGCAAGAAGACTGAAGTTTAACATCCACCAGTAAATTCTTCACTCCTGTCATGTGTCTTGAACAGCCACTATCAAAGTACCAGTCTTCTTTAGCAGAGACTCTAAGAGAAGTATGAGCTATCAAGCGGACAACATCAGTTTTGGAGACCCATTGCTTCTTTTGCTTGATGACTTGATTACCTTTATGAATGACCTGTCTGGGTGCACAATTAGGAGCACTCTTAGGATACCCATGTAACTTGTAACAAAAAGCCTTTATGTGTCCAAAGCTCCCACAATGATGGCATCTCCAGCGCCTGAATTTCTTCCTAGAGGGAGTCCTGTCAGGATATTTCAACATCTGTTTCAACATCACTAGCTTAGAACTAGGAATAACATCATTTGAAGCAGATCCACTATTGAATCCCAATCCACTTTTGTCTCCTGCAGTTCTTCCAACATCAAGAATCTTGTCTAAAACATCGGTTCCACTATTCAGCATTCTGATAGACTTGGACATAGATTCAAGTTTAGAGTTCAGCATAAAAACTTTATCTTCCAGCTTGGCAATGGTTTCGAGATGCTCTGTCTTTTCAGCCTTGAGTTGAGCAATGATCTTCTTCTGCCTCTCTCCTTCCTGACAAGCTTCTTCACTGTTAATGCATAGCTCTCTATAAGAATCATTAAGATCATCATATGTGCTATCTTCATCCCTAGAATCATCATTAGATGTACACCTTTCATTCAATACCCTAATCTGCTTGGCAGTCTCTTCATCTTCTTCACTTTCAGTATCAGACAAGGACACAGATAAGCCCTTTTTATGCTTCTTAAGATATGTAGGGCATTCAGCTCTGATATGACCATAACCCTCACATCAATGACACTGAATTCCTTTGTCATAATTAGGCTTCTCCCCGGTTCTTGTTTTTTTCATCTGATCACCTGACCTGTTGATGTCAGATGTGATGTTCTTGACATTAGGTTTATAGCTCATGTCCATTATTTTCAAAACCCTATTAAACTGTCTTCCCAGCAGAATAATGGCATTGGATAACTCTTCCTGAGTTTCAGGACCACACTCTTTCTCATCATCTTCTGTGCTAGACACCAAAGCTATGCTTTTGACCTTCTTTTCAGATCTGTCATTCAACCCTAATTCAAAAGTCTGCAGTGAACCAATCTGTTCATCTACCCTCATCTGGCTGATGTCTCAACCTTTCTCTATAGCAGTCACCTTCATATCAAATCTCTTGGGAAGAGATCTGAGAATTTTTCTTACCAGCTTCTCATCAGACATCCTCTCTCCTAGGGCACTAGAAGCATTTGACAGTTCAAGTATATTCATGTGAAAATCATGAATGGTCTCTTCATCGTTCATCCTCAAACTTTCAAACTTTGTTGTAAGCAGCTGAAGTCTTGACATCTTGACCTTGGAAGTTCCTTCATGAGTTGTTTTCAGGATATCCCAAGCCTCCTTAGCCACTTCACATGTGTTGACCAGCCTGAAAATATTCTTGTCAATACCATTAAATAAAGCATTCAAGGCCTTAGAATTCCCAAGAGCGAGTTCATCTTCTTCCTTGGTCCATTCCTCCTCAGGTTTCAGCTTTGACACACCATCTTTTCCCACAATGACAGGATGTTTCCATTCTGTCAGAACAACCTTCCAAGCCCTGTTGTCTAAAGATTTCAGAAAAGCAACCATGCGAGGTATCCAATAGTCATAATTTGATCCATCTAGAATAGGGGGTCTATTCACAAATCCATCACTCTCCTTGTCCATTGAACCAGAAAGTAACAGCCCTAGATCTCACCCAAATACAGAGCAGGATGACCTGCTCTGATACCAATTGAAATTTTGGTATCAGATATGTGATGTCGAGTGAGATGTGACAACATCACTATCTGCTATATGAACAAGACAATAAAAGAACAACACTTAAAAGCAGTAAACACAGAGAATTGTTCACCCAGTTCGGTCTAACAACCTACCTCTGGGGGCTACCAAGCCAGGGAGCAAATTCACTATTAGTAGTATCAATTTGTAGATTCTACAGTCAACACACCAATTGACAATCTACTCACTTAATCACTACCCAATGACACTTCTGCCTAAGACTCTCTTAGGTATGAGAACCCTCTCACTCCCCCTCAATCACAGCAGTGATGAAAACAAAAAATAACCAAAATAAGAAGACACACTCAAACCACAATACCTTGATCTTGCTTAAAAGCTTCAATCAAGAACAAACACTCATGCTTAAAAGCTTAGAGTGGACAAAATACAACTCAACTAAATCAATCCAATTCAAACATCAAAATAGACGAATGAATGGCTCACAATACACAGACGAAAACACAAACCCTAATACTTGACACTCGGTACACAATCTCTTGTCTTCGTATCTTCCAAGTAGGGTTGAGACTTCTTTAAAAAGAAACAGATTCTTGGGCCTGGGCAATAATAATTCTCAGAATTAATTCCCAATTAAAACTGATAAAACTCTAAATCTTTTTGCCCTAAAATAGTAACAAAATATACTCCACAAAGTAATAGGAACTGATTGTATCAGAATAACTCTTCTCCAAAAAATTCGTCTGTAATCCCTCAATCAAAATCTCCCAAGATATATCAGATAACGCGCAGCACATAAAAACACAGAACTGTATGTTCTGTCATAAGATGTTAAGACATCCGCCTTGACATCATACACCACAATCCTACAACACATGTTAGAACCACATGTCTTGACATCAAGCATGACATCTTGATGTTACACCTTGTTTTACCAAAATTGCAGCCAATAACAGAACTAACAAAACCTATAAAACAGCACCACACAGGATACCATAATATTCCCAGAAACATTCCTTACATTGGGCTTGGGCATTAGCAGATCTTAGTTTTAATTATAATTAAAACTAATTATTCTCCAAATCTTTATGCATGAAAATAGCCAACCTTATTATTCACAAACAGATTGCTTCCAAATAATATCACTCCAACATAATTTTACTCCCAGAATTACACAAGCAATCACTCAACACAAACACACAAAAGATTACTAAAAATAGCGCAACAAATAAAACTTAAAAATCTGAACTAGAAGTTCTGTCTACTGATGTCAGAACTTCGTGTTTGACATCATGCACAAATCCTGCAATACTAAAAACACACCACCTGCAGAATGTTAGAATCACATGTCAAGACATCAAGCATGACATCTTGATGTACCACATTGTTTTACCAAAATTGTTGCCAATTCAGAACTAACAATTAGCTAAAGTAAACCATCCAACTACGAACGCCTAAAACAAATGACAAACTTACACAAATATTCATCAATTTTCCTCTCCCAGTTGTAACACCCCATAATTTTATATAATATTTTATTCAATTTTTGGTGTATTTACTAATTACTTATGTGTTACGTTTAGAATAATAATAATTTAAATTAAGACTTTTGTTATATAAAAATATTAGAAATAATAGGAAATTGAAGGTTTTTAACTAATTAGAGATTATGGCTAAGTAGAGTGAAGTTATAAAATAAAAGAGGTAGAAAATAAGAATAATTAAAAATTGAGGGAATTAGTGAAAATAAAATAAATAATGTAAACTAGGGTTTTATTTTCTATAAAAATGAGAGGAGTTGTGAGAACACATATTAGGTTGAGAAAAAGGAGAAAAGAGACAGTCCCTAGAAGAGGGAAGTGCAAAGTAGGGTCCCCCATCACCAAAAGCTCAAGGTTTTTCTGCTCTATCGACATAAGAAAGGGGGAGATTGTTCTGTAATTAGTGTTTAAGCTTAGGTATAATGGGGATTCCATTGACCTCTTTTTATTTTATGGATTATATTTCTTAAATAACATAGGGTTTGTGCAAAACCTCAATAATTATATGTATATGTGATTCTGGTTTTACTATGTTAATGATGAATTTTTGTTTAAATATGTGTTGAATTTGGATTATTTATGTTCATATGAGTATGTGATAATTTGATGAATAAACATGGATGATTGATGTTATGTATGTTAGATTTTGTACTCATTCTGATGCGATAAAAGTTGTATAATTCGTATGCGTTGATTTCTAAGATTTTGGATTGTCATGAGAAGGGGAAATCGAGATTGAGACTGGTTTATTTGAGAAAATCAGAAATCATAAAATAAAATAAAAATCGAAAATAAAAAATGGTCGCGCAAAAAAAAAAACTGGAAAATTGCCAGCGATTCGGCGGGTACGATACCGCGGGTCGGCGATCGGGGTCGACGATGGCAAAACCACGATTCGGTGGTGGCCAGGTTGCGGCAACGCGATGACTTTCAGGGTCGATGGTGGCGGCGATCTGGGGTTCAGTTTGTACGGTTTTCAAGTTTTTCAGTTTCCGTGTTATATGTCTCGGTTTTTGTGTTTCAGAATTTTTCAGTTCGTTTCACTGGTCATTTAGCTTTTAGGGTTATACTTTTGCAAGCTTGTATTGAATCTTTTAGGTTTTGACAATTAGAAATATGTAACCTACTAATTACATTGAGACAATTTTAGAGTTAAGTAAATGGTTTACAGAGTAAACTTAAAGGGCACAGGTTTTGGGAAACCAGTAAGTCTAGTGTTTGATAAAAAAAAAGAGTAACATTTATTGCAAATCATGTAAGACATGATTTCTTTTTGTTTATGAGTAATTTAATTGATATTTACCACGTGAGTAGGAAATTTTGAATATTGATGGTTTTTGTTTAGGTTTCAGTGTTTAGGACATCGGTCCAGTGTTTAGGATCACTCATTAACATACCTCTGATATATAATGATTGGTACCACATGCATGGGAGTATAGAAGATTAGCATTGCATATATAATTTTGTCAATTGTATAACTGTTTTGATTATAACTGATATGTATATTATACTTGTTGTTTTTACACCATTTGATTTATGGAAGGTATTCTCACCATTTCTTGTTTCCATGTTTCTACATATGTACTTTATGAAGATTATTCCAAGGTTGATACTGAGGAATGATAGTTGTTGTTTTGTGGACGATGTCATAGTTGGCCCTGTTATATGTTTTTGTCAGACCTTTGTCAGCTATTAGTACTATTATATATTTTTCTCTGATATTGTAACATCGGGTTGGGAATACTTTGATATGTTTTTTGATTTGTTTTAAACTGAATTACTATGCTATGTTTTGAATTTAAATACCACCTTTGGAATAAAAGTTGAATGTTTTGTCAATGTAACACCCTTATTTCATCTTAATATTTTTTGCAATGTTTTATAAATGATTATTGGAGTTTATGGTGTTACACCAGTCATCACATTGATTGAACTCCACTGTTTCCATGGAGCTCATAATGCAAAATTCCTTTAGAATCTTGATAATTCCATCTCAATGATGGATAAGTAATCACGATTGAAATCGTTTATGACTAGAGGGTCGTCCTTCCTATATAGAGGGAACTTGTAATTTTTTTCTTCCCCATATATTACCATGTATGTATTATCTCACCCTTACTCTTGAAAACCTATCCTTTTTATTTTTTTGTAGTTTTTTGAGTGACGGGTGAAAAGAATCCTCTTGGCCGGGTGCTTAGGGTCACCCAACAACCCTTGTTCGTTGGCTTAGTATCGGAAAAAGAAAAGAAAATTTCTATTGCTGTCGTGACTTCTAAAAGACTACAAATAATTTTGAATGTTCTTGTGAAGGTCCACCATTTGGGCAATATCTAAGAAAAGGGAGGCATTGATGGTCTTAATAACCTCTTACTCAAAGAATGTGGAAACAATCAACATCCCGAAGTAAAAAATGATGGGGAAATACGTGTATATAAACTTGTTTTCTGAATCCACATTGACGACAATGTTAACCCGCTTTTCTTTAGAGCGAGGCTCCAAGATGACATCTTCCTCATTGTCTAAACTAGATAGGATTATAATCTAATGAAAGGGAGTCACCTTTTCTTCAGATGTGTACAAAGTTTCAAAGTTTAGACTCCTAAATGTTTTAAGGAACTGGTTTCCATCAGTAGTTTTGCTTGTCTTGGGAAAAACTAAGGTAAAATGGTATCATTATCACCTCTAGATATGGAAATGCTATTGTAACATCCAAACATGCCTAATTCTACAAGTTTATAACTAGTTATTTAGTCTAATCGCTGTAGCGTATGATTTTTGTCGGTGACACGACCACCTTACCACAATGGTTGGAATTGGGTGTTATTTTCTGATTTCTTATTTATCCTATGAAGCTGGAAAGGAAAGGCAAGCTATCTAAAACTAACCTTGCACGCAAATGTTTTCTTTAACAATTGCTAAGAGATTGGGGGTCCGGGGTCAGGTTATACAAAGGGAAGTTGTCAATTACCAGTGTATATATGGTTATCTATAGACTTTCTTTGGCATGTTCAAATATTTTTTGGTGTTTACTGTTATAGGTTGGGAAAGTTTCTCCTTTGGGAGTGTTGAGAGAGTGTTTTTGTTGTTTTCGGGTTTTCCGTTATTTTTGGTAAGGTACTGGAACTAAAGTTTTTGATTTGTGTGCTCGCTAAGATTTCGCAATCTTATGCCTACGTATTCCCATAAAGATGGCAGAGAAATAAGAGCAATCTTAGTTCCTCCTATTCTATGGGAGTAAAGAAGTTTGGTGTCTTGTTTAAAGCCCAAGATTGAAGCTAAAGGTTTGACTGAGAGAGAATTTGTCATCTCTAAAGGGAGATATCTCACTTGTTCATCATAGTTGTTGGGTACTTGGTTATAAAGAGGAATTACTTTAACTGGAATGTATGGAATCTAACAATGCCATAATTTCCTTTATAAGGGAGATGTCCTGAAGGAGGAAACTTTAACTCAATGTTGAGCAATGCCATTTTTCCTTAGGAATCTTTCATGCTAAGAGAGGGATATGGGCTTGGATGTAAATAATCCATAGGCTTGCCACTTACAGCAATTAGATGAAATATGAAGTTTATCAGGATAAAAGAGGGGTCACAGCTTGGATTTTTTAATCAACAAGTGTGCCACTTATAGCAGTTATCTGGAATTATGGTTTTTTGATTGTCTGTTTTAATGTGTGATGTACAGAGGAAATGCCTTCCTACAGAGAGAAATTTTGATTTC
This sequence comes from Lathyrus tuberosus, assembly GCA_022829125.1. NCBI lineage: Eukaryota > Viridiplantae > Streptophyta > Magnoliopsida > Fabales > Fabaceae > Lathyrus > Lathyrus tuberosus. The sequence continues at coordinate 8,723,332 of JALAZF010000260.1, forward strand.
CTCTGAGGGGATGTTGATTTTTGTGTGCCTTCATCAAAGCCCAAGGTTGAAGCTAAAAGGTTGACTATACTAAGGGAGTTTTTATATCTGTCTTATGCAAAGCCCAAGATTGAGGATGAAAAAGAATTGACTCTTTCGGGGAAAGTTTTGTCTGTCTTCTACAAAGCCTAAGATTGAGGCTAAAAGAATTGACTCCACTGGGGAGATGTTTTATCTCTCTTGTACAAAGTCCAAGATTGAGGCTAAAAGGTTGATTGACTCAGCTGGAGAATATGATCTGTCTTGTACAAAGCCCAAGATATAGGCTAAATTTGCTGAGGAAAATTCATTATACAAAGCCTAAGAGGAGGCTGATTGGGGAATTTTTTATATGAAGCCTAAGAGGAGGCTAGCTTCTACTTAGGATTATTGAGATCCAGAGACAGGTCCAAATTGGGGAATCAACTCTTGCTGAGTATAAAAGAGTTGAAATATCAGATGCCTTGAGGTTCTGATTTTCTTTTGAGGGTTTATTGGTGGTAGATTGACCCTAGTTGTGGAATTTAGAATGAAAGTTTAAAGATTGAGATTTAAATCCTATGGAGGTTTCAAACTCTGCTGGTGATTGATGAAATGATCAGGGTTTTTCCTGTGCTTTTAGGAAACTTGAGGGTTTCTTTGAGATCCAAGAGGAGATGAGACTTTCCAAGTCTACTGGTATGAAGAGATTGACTCTTAACTAGAGAATGATATTTGTATGATGCCCAAGAGGAGGCTGATGTTTTAAGGGATGAGAATCAATCCTAAACTGGTCTGATGTTTTGACTCTCTGGAGGATTAAACTAGTAGAGATGACTAAGTTCTGTCTTATACCTGTAGGAGGTCTTCAGGTCCTTGTACTAAGCCCAAGAGGAGGCTGAGAACTTCTAAGAAGCCTGAGGGTCCTTGTACAAAGCCCAAGAGGAGACTGGGGATCTTTTAGGAAGCCTGTGGATCCAAGCCTGAGAAAAGTTCAAGAAAGGTTTCACCGGGAATAATCCTTTCCTTAATGAACAGTTCTAGGGTTTGAAGAAATTCAAAAGAGGCTTCACCGGGAATAATCCTCTCTATGGAAATGAATTTCTTGTACACAAATTTCTAAGTTGTGACAGTCTGAGAAAAGTTTCATCAGGAATAATGCCTTTCTCTGTTCCATATTGTATAAGCCCAAGATGAGGCATCACTGTGTCTCGAACTAGTTTGACTGTGTTGAAAGAGTAACCACTTGTTTGATCTAAACCTAGACCTAGTTGTTGGGGAAAACTCTAAGCAAGTATATACATGCATACGTATACAGGTGAAATATATAAGCAAGTATGTGTAGAAGAAATAGTAGAAATTACAGATGTGCAAGCTCCAGCATTGTAACCATGGCTGTATGGTTAGTTATTCAAGAAATTGTAAAAAGTTTTGATAACACTTTGAATTTAAATCTAAATAAAAAAAAAGTTGTTTTAAAAGGAAGTTTGGGGCTTATACTCAAGGAGAGGCCCAGGTGATCTCTTTTGAAAAGGCGACGATCATGTCATAGTTTTGAAAACCACAGAGGGACTTATACAATGACTGAGGCCAAAATTGTTGTATTTACAAAAAGGATGGGTCTTACACTCTATTAGAGGCCCAAAAGTTTATTTTTGTACAAGATTTGGGGCTTATAACTCAAAGAGATGCCTAGATGAAAAACGGCGATCGCACCGTTATTTTGAAAATTGTACTGGGACTTATACAAATGACTAAGGCCCAAATTATTTATGTACGAAGGGGGTTGGGTCTTACACTCTATTAGAAGCCCAAAACTATATGAAAAAGAAGAAAAATGGGTCTTACAACTCAAGCGGGAGGCCCAGATGAAAATTGTTTGAAAATGGCGATCGCGTCGAGATTTTTAAAATCGTATCGGGACTTATACAATGACTGAGGCCCAAAATGGTTTATTTACAAAGAGATGTGTCTTACACTCTACCAAGAGGCCCAAAAGTGTTTTGAAAAAGATTTGTAAGGGTGAAAATAATCAAAACTATAATTTGATTTAAAAGTATATTTTAATTTGAATAAAATTCAATTAAAATTATCAAAATTATCAAACATGTGTGAAAAACAAGTTGTGATCTTGGATTAATGTTTGAAAAATCATGTTTTATCCATAGAATGATTTGAAAATAATTTGAATTTGAAAAATCAAGAGAAAGAAATATTTTTAAATGTTTAAAAACAAATAAAAATAAATTATATACAAAATATCAAATATATAAAATAAATAATATTTTTGTGAAATTTTTGCAGAATAAAATATTTTAACATTTTTGTGAATTTAAAAAAAAATCAATTCAAAAACATTAAAATTCAAAGAGAAATTATTTTTTGAATAAATTAAATAAAATAACTAAAATTCAAAAATTTTAAAAAGGGCGCCAAGAACACATGTTCTTGGTCACACGTGTTCTTCCTCCCCAGATTTGCAAAATCCCTCATATATCTCTGATTACTCAATGATTTTGCACGAGTCAAACATCAATCTCACTCGTGTTTGAACAATGAATAAGATGGTACCATTTAATTTCATTTCTTTTAAGTGTGGAGAGATTTATCATGGATGAACACAGAAACCCTAGAATTTGCAAAAACTATCATGAAATCCTAAACACGAATGAAACATGGCAATTGATTGAGGGTTATCACTCTATAGACTACCAGAAACATGTTGGTAACTTGCAAATAAATTTATGATGCATGCAATATAGATTTTGATAGGTCCAGGCTTACTTGAACTTGCTTGTGAAAGAGACTTTCGAATTTGGAGTTGGAGGTGTTCCATATTTGTTGTGATGACTTGAACAACTTCACTATACCTTATGGAGTGTGTTTGAAAGTTTGGAATGAATTGAATCAGCTCAAAACTTCTTTTAGTACCTCAGCTGCAACCTTGCCATAAAGCTTGAGCAAATGAATGGTGACTTTGTGATCCTGATGTTCTAGATGAGTTTTCAGGTCATGGATCACTCATATATGATATATGTGAGGTGTTAGCATGATTAGTTTTGATAGATTTGCTCTCAATTTGAAAACTCGATAGTGACTTCAAGAAGAAGCAAAATATGGTTTTTGAAATGTGATTTTGAGGAAAGCATCAATTATGGTGCTTTGGTGTACTTAAACTGATCACAAATGAGCTCTATTTATAGTAGAGCAAGTTTGTTTTGCAAGGAATAGTGAATGGCAACTAGTACAGCTCATTGTTTAATGGTTGCAAAAAGGAATCTTAAGTCTCCTCTAGCCATTGACTTGGGTTAGTGCAGCAGGCCTATGGTCCCGTGCTGCTTGAGTTTATCTTGACACATTTGGTTGATCATGGACTGATACATGCCAGCTCTATGCACTCCTTGAATGCTTCATGACAAATTTCAAAGTTTTTGATTTGCAACATTGAATTTCACATGCCTACATGATGATCCTTTGTCTTGGGAGGCTTGTGGCTCAGAGAACTTTTTCTTTGATCTGATCTTCAATGTTTCTAGAAGGATAACAAGACTTATAATTGCACAAATTAGCCAATTCAAGCAAATGACCTATAATCTGTCTTGGGAAGAAACCAGTATTTGATGCCATGTTCTAAAGGTTGTAACTCCCTACTCAAATTGAATTTGGAGATGATCTGGTACTTGTTGGAAAGCTCTCATGATATACTTTAACTTTGATGTCCACTAATGGACCTGGTTCAGCGTGGATCAAGGTGAAAAATGACCTCAAAGTTGGTAAAAAATGAAAGAGATTCTGACTTTTTGAAAATTTCACTAAGTGCTGGAAAAAGTGGTCTTTTTCACTTTTTGTGATTTTGATCAATCCATAACTCAAAATCCATGAGGATTTGGAATTTGATGTAGTTGACACTTTTGAAGAATGTCATGTGAACTTTCATTTGAGCTTTGGATGGAAGAAAAAGGCCTTGGGGTTTGGGAGTTATGACCTTGCAAATTTGGTACCAAATCCATTTTGTTCCATAACTTAGAAAAATTTAAGTTTCTTAGGGTTGCACCTTTTGCAAGAAACCTCACTTTTCTTGATTTTTCTTGATGGATAATGATTAAAACCATACATTAACATTGTTTTTGACTTAGGGGAGCCACATGTGTGAAAAAATTCAAAAATTCAAACTTGATTTTGGGCACAGTTGACTTTTTTGTCAGATGAATTCCAAACTGTGTGATCTTCTATGCAATCAAGTTCTTGACCTAATTCAAACCTAATGGATGAATTCCATAGGTGTTTTAGGGTGTCTTGAATCATGTCCCAAGGTTTGGGAGCATGTCTTGGTCCAAAGTCAAAGGTATAGTTGACTTTTTCTTCAAAACCCTAATTATGGTCCAGATGAATTTGAAACTTGTGAATGAAGCTTCTTAGATCAATCCATTGTTGTAAATGGATCGATGTGGGCCCTCAAATTATGTCTTGAGGTCTTGGTTCATGTCTTGCCTCAAAAGTCAACTTAGGGGTGAATTTGGTCAAGAAACCCTAATTCCTGATTTTTTATGAATGTTTCCCTTGATGCTAATTTGACTTGATGATTGGATCCATGAGGTCCCTTGGAGCATTTTGGATTATGTTTTGAAGTATTGGCTCATGCCCAGATGAAAATTTTCCTCTGGAGGCCTTGGTCGACCAAAACCCTAATTTGGTGATGTAACACCCCATTTTTAATTATTTAATCGTCGTGTTATTTTCCGTTGTCTGGCATTGTTAGGGGGGTGTGTGCGTGGTTGGGCGCGTGCGCGTGTGGTCCTTAGTGAGAGGGTAGATTAGAGGTGTCGAGAGTAATTTTGGAGTATTATTATTATTATTATTAATATTATCACTGGTATTATTATGATTATTATGTGAATAAAATTACTAGCATTATTATTATTTTTGTTAAACTAAAAATCTGATTTAGTTAAGTGGATAGTGGGGTAGTGGAGAAAAGAAGGGTAGGTTAGTGATTAAACAGAAATTAGTAAGGGTTAGTGGGGAGGTAAATCAAAACAAAACAGTTTTCACGTAAGAACGAGAAAGAGCTAGGGAAGGAAGAACAAGGGTGCTAGGGCAAGGTTTCTTCACCAATTCTCGCAGAAATTTATCAGGAATTCAGGTAAGGGGGAGAATGAATTCTATGATGGGTGATAATGACATGGGAGGGTAGTGAGGAGTCCTTATCCTCGTAGGAATTTTGTATGTATGTTCTGTATGTGCATTTTGAATTTTGTTGTGAATGTGTTATTGTTGACTTGGTATGAATTGGGTGTTAATTCTATAAAAATTGTGTTTTACTGTCATGGATTGTGAATAGGAAAACATGTTGTTGTTGTTATGGTGATACGAACATTGGTGTACAGGGTTGATTTCGGAGTAAACTGAAATCATAAAATTACGGTGTTAGGAATACTTGATAATGTAGTAATTACAAGGCTGAAATATAATGTGAGATGATAGTCTTAAAAATCAACGCAGAGTAATTTTTAGGACTGAATATAGAACGTAGGCGTGAGGCAGTGGAGACGAGAGCAGAATTCTGAATTCTGCATAGAACATGTATGACGATCGTGAGACTAGGGAGACGGCCGGCATGGGTGTGATGACCGTAATGGGCGCGTGACGACCGTCACGGGATTAATTGCGTGTGACGAGTGTCATGGGAGTGTGACGACCCTCACACTGGGCAGTCTGGAATTTTCTTCACTTTCCTTCTGTGTTGTGTTTGCAGTGCATTTCTTTCTGTTGCTTAGCTTAAGGGGGATTAATACATATGTCAGCAATTAATGTCCACGCATAGAATGAGTAATAAAAATGGAATTTAGGAAAATAATCAGGTACTTAGTTGATTAATACAGTTTGGATTATTTCTTTGGTGTGTTAATGAATTGAATGCAAGAGTATTGGTGCTGGTGCATATTATGACGAATATGCACTTCAGGTGTGATCAGGAGGATCATGTGCATATGCTTACTATTACACATGTGTCTATATGCATAATTGTGTCATGCATTTCATGGTGTTGGTGGGATGAATTATTGCTCAGGAGGAGTGTATGTGATTCATTCGTACTCCGATATGGAGAATGGTAGGGATAGATCATTGCCAAGTAGGGGTGTATGTGATCTATCCGGATTCGATTGAATGAACCGTGATGTTGGTACCACATGCATTTTGTCTAATGTTGAGTCGCATTGCATCATTATTGATATGTGTTGTTTGTATGGTGATGATTTGTGGACTAGTGGGTTGTAATTCGTATGATTGTGTGTGAATACTTACTCTTATCATGTATTGTTCACCTCTAAGTATTGAATGTAATTCTCATCCCTTTGTTGTTGTGGTGTCTGTGCTTCTTCGGAAGTACAGATAATCCAGGTACTTAGGTTGCTGGATTACGTGTTGCTTGTTCGAGTCGTAGGAGTCGCTCTGATACATAACACGGGAATTGTGGGGATTTCAATCATTTGTTAATTGTCATTTTTTTTGTTACGTATCTTGTTTTTGATTAATTTTTGGTGAACCACGATTTTATGTGGAGTTTCTTGAAGTTGTTGGCATGTGGCCGTGAAATGGATAAATAAATTATTTCCGCTGTTTATTTCATTTAATAAAAGGAGTTTTGATGTTGGTTTTAAGAATGTGGCATCCTACTTTATTTTTGGTGCAAAAAAAAAACTCTGATTATTTCATGGAATTTTGTGTATTTTTCATAAATGGGAAAGTGGGGTGTTACAATTGGTATCAGAGCAGGTCGGTCCGTCCGGCCAGGTGTAGTAGTAGAGTCTGTCCTTAGAATAGGAGTCAATTGCGTGTTCTGACCATATGTTGATTGTTGATCAGTATGGCAGGAAGGAATGATGTTGCTCTGGCTGCTGCGATGCAAGCTATGGCACAAGCGGTAGAGAACACCAATCAGGCTGGAGGTGCTCAGTTTCGTGACTTAGCACAGTTCTAGAGCAACAAGCCGCCTACTTATGAGGGAGGTATCTTGGATCCAGAGGCTGCACAAAAGTGGCTGAAGGCTGTGGAGAAGATCTTCAGGACCATGGAGTGCAGCGATGCTCAAAAGGTACGGTTTGGTACTCATATGCTGGAAGGGGAAGTTGAGGCCTGGTGGGACAATAGTCTTCAGAGATTGGAAGCTGCGGGTACTGAGATTACTTGGGAAGTGTTTCAAGCTGAGTTTCTGGAAAAGTATTTTCCGGAAGACATTCGTAGTGCAAAGGAGGTTGAATTTTTGGAGCTAAGGCAGGGCGATAAGACAGTTGCTGAATATGCTGCTCGGTTTGAAGAGTTGGTTCAGTATTGTGCTCATTATAATACTGAGGAAGCCATGACCTCGAAGTGCTTGAAGTTTGAGAATGGGCTGCATCCTGAGATCAAACTGGGCATTGCTTGTCAGAAGATAAGAAATTATCCAGAGCTGGTAAGCAGAAGCAGAATTTATGACAATGATAAGTCTCAGGCGTCCCAGACTGGTGGGAAGGTGTTTGCCTTGGTGGGAGCTCAATCCACCGATGAAGAGCGTTCCGTCAAAGGTACTTGCTTTATTAATGATATTCCTTTGATCGCTATCATTGACACGGGTGCAACACACTCGTTTATTTCTGTTGACTATGTGAAGAGATTAGGGATCGTGCCATCCACTCTAGAGCAGAGGATGACGATTGAATCTCCATCTATTGGTTCCGTGGTTACTTCTTTGGTGTGTTTGAAGTGTCCGCTGACCATGTTTGGTAGAGATTTCAGAGTGGACTTGATTTGTTTGCCACTCGGTAATCTCGATGTTATTTAGGGGATGAACTGGTTGGAGTTCAACCGATTTTATATTGATTGCTTCAGGAAGACGTTATTATTTCTTACTCCGAAAGAGGAAGCATTAGAGGATTCGCTATCTAGCAGGGAGTTGAGGGCATTGTTGGAGGATGAGGCGAAGTTGTTTGCAGTGTTTGCCTCGTTGTCTGTTGAAAGCAAGACATCTGTTAATGAATTACCAGTAGTGAATATGTTTCCTGAAGTGTTTCCAGACGACATCACAGAATTTCCCCTGACAAGGGAAGTTGAATTCACTATTGATCTTGTACCAGGTACCAGACCTATCTCTATGGCACCATACAGGATGTCTGCATCAGAGTTGGCAGAGTTGAAATCTCAGGTCGGAGAATTACTCGATAAGTAGTTTACTAGACCAAGTGTGTCACCGTGGGGAGCTCCAGTGTTATTGGTGAAAACGAAGGATGGTAGTATGCGTCTGTGCATTGATTACCGTCAGTTGAATAAAGTGACCATTAAGAATAAGTATCAACTTCCGAGGATTGATGACTTAATGGATCAGCTGGTAGGAGCTCGTGTTTTCAGCAAGATTGATTTGAGGTCGGGCTACCATCAGATTATAGTAAAGGGAGGTGATATTCAGAAGACTGCTTTCAGAACTCGCTACGGACATTATGAATATGCACTGATGCCTTTTGGAGTGTCTAATGCGTCGGGTGTGTTTATGGAGTATATGAATCGTATCTTTCACTCTTATCTGGATCAGTTTATTGTGGTATTTATCAATGATATACTGATTTATTCTACGTCTGACGAAGATCATGCAGGGCACTTGAGAATTGCATTACAGGTGTTGAAAGATAATAAATTGTTTGCAAAGTTCTTGAAGTGTGAATTCTGGTTGAAGACTGTGAGTTTCTTGGGACATGTTATTTTTGTTGATGGTATAGCGGTGGATCCATCTAAGGTAAGTGCAGTACTCCAATGGGAAGCTCCAAAGACAGCGACGGAGATTAGAAGCTTTTTGGGTTTGGCAGGTTACCATAGAAGATTCATTGAAGGGTTTTCTAAATTAGCCTTGCCATTGACTCAGCTAACCAGGAAGAATCAAGCTTTTGTTTGGGATGCTGCCTGTGAGGAAATTTTTGAGGAGCTGAAGAAGAAATTGACTACAGCACCAGTGTTAATTTTACCAAGCCCAAATGATTCTTTCGTAGTGTATTGTGATGCGTCTATGATGGGTTTAGGCAGTCTGTTAATGCAAGATGGCAAGGTAGTCGCTTATGCTTTGCGGCAATTGAGGGTGCATGAGAGGAACTATCCTACTCATGATCTTGAATTAGCTGCAGTGGTATTCGTGTTAAAAATCTGGAGGCATTACTTGTATGGATCAAGATTTGAAGTATTCAGTGATCACAAGAGTCTGAAGTATCTATTCGATCAGAAAGAGTTGAATATGAGGCAAAGAAGATGGTTAGAGTTCTTGAAAGACTATGACTTTAATTTGAGTTACCATCCGAGAAAAGCTAATGTTGTGGCAGATGCTCTGAGTCGAAAGGCAATCCATATGTCTGCGTTAATGGTGAAGGAAATGGAATTGATTGAACAGTTCAGAGATTTGATTATGGTGTGTGAAACTACACCAGAAAGTATTAGATTGGGTATGTTGAAAGTGAATAATGACTTTTTAGATGTAATTAAGGAAAACTAGAAACTTGATGTGAGGCTGGTGGACTTGATGCCTACAGGAGGAGATGATCCTGATAGTGACTTTAAAGTGGATAATGTTGGTGTGTTGAGATTCCGGGGCAGAATTTGTGTGCCGGATAATGTGGAATTGAAAAATGCAATCCTAGAGGAAAGTCATCGAAGTAGCTTGAGTATTCATCCGGGAGCCACAAAGATGTACCATGATTTGAAGAAGTTGTTTTGGTGGTCCGGTATGAAGAAGGACATAGCTCAGTTTGTCTATGCTTGCTTGACATGTCAGAAGGCGAAAGTGGAGCACCAGAAGCCTTCGGGATTAATGCAACCGTTAGAAATTTCGGAATGGAAATGGGACAGTATTGCTATGGATTTTGTTACTGGTTTGCCAAATACGGCAAGAGGCTTTGATGCTATTTGGGTAGTGGTGGATCGACTTACGAAATCCGCTCATTTTATACCAATTAACAACAATTTCCCGTTGTCAAAGCTGGCGGAGATTTATATCAGAATAATTGTGAAGTTACACGGTGTTCCGTCGAGCATAGTGTCGGATAAAGATCCAAGGTTTACTTCAGAATTTTGGAAGAGCCTGCAGGAAGCCTTGGGTTCTAAATTGAAGTTGAGCTCGGCTTATCATCCACAGACCGATGGTCAGTCGGAGAGGACTATTCAGTCGTTGGAGGATTTGCTGAGAGCCTGTGTATTGGAAAAAGGTGGTGCGTGGGATACTCATTTGCCATTGATTCAGTTCATGTATAATAACAGTCACCATTCTAGCATTGGGATGGCACCTTTCAAAGCTTTGTATGGTAGGAGGTGTAGGACACCTCTGTGTTGGTATGAAACAGGTGAGAATGTGATACTTGGACCAGAAATTGTGCAACAGACTACTGAGACAATTCAGATGATCCGCGAGAAGATGAAAACGTCTCAGAGTAGACAGAAAAGTTATCAGGATAATCGGAAGAAAGACTTGGAATTCAATGAAGCGGATCACATGTTCCTGAGACTTAACCCAGTGACCGGTGTTGGGCGTGCATTAAAATCAAAGAAGCTGGATCCTAAGTTTATTGGGTCATATCAGATTTTGCAAAGGGTGGGCGCAGTTGCATATAGGGTGGCGTTGCCGCCTGAACTTTCAAACTTGCATGACGTGTTTCATGTGTCGTAAGTTCGGAAGTATGTATCTGATTCATCCCATGTTATCCAGAGGGATGAGGTGCAGATTAGAGATAATCTCACGGTGGAGGCGATGCCAATAAGGATCGAGGATCGCAAGATAAAGCAACTCAGAGGAAACGAGATTCCTTTGGTGAAAGTAGCTTGGGGAGGAGCTGCTGGGGGAAGTGTTACCTGGGAGCTGGAGAGCAGGATGCGAGAGTCGTATCCTGAGCTATTTCCATCAGGTACATTTTCGAGGACGAAAATAATTTAAGTGGGGGAGAGTTGTAACACCCCATTTTTAATTATTTAATCGTCGTGTTATTTTCCGTTGCCTGGCCTTGTTAGGGGGGGTGTGCGTGGTTGGGCGCGTAGGCGTGTGGTCCTTAGTAAGAGGGTAGATTAGAGGTGTCGAGAGTAATTTTGGAGTATGAGTAGTGATAGTATTATTATTATTATTATTATTATTATTATTATTATTATTATTATTATTATTATTATTAATATTATCACTGGTATTATTATGATTATTAAGTGAATAAAATTACTAGCAATATTATTATTTTTGTTAACTAAAAATCTGATTTAGTTAAGTGGATAGTGGGCTAGTGGAGAAAAGAAGGGTAGGTTAGTGATTAAACAGAAATTAGTAAGGGTTAGTGGCGAGGTTAATCAAAACAAAACAGTTTTCACGTAAGAGCGTGAAAGAGCTAGGGAAGGAAGAACAAGGGTGCTAGGGCAAGGTTTCTTCACCAATTCTCGCAGAATTTTATCAGGAATTCAGGTAAGGGGGGAGAATAAATTCTATGATGGGTGATAATGACATGGGAGGGTAGTGAGGAGTCCTTATCCTCGTAGGAATTTTGTATGTATGTTCTATATGTGCATTTTGAATTTTGTTGTGAATGTGTTATTGTTGACTTGGTATGAATTGGGTGATAATTCTATAAAAATTGTGTTGTACTGTCATGGATTGTGAATAGGAAAACATGATGTTGTTGTTATGGTGATACGAACATTGGTGTACAGGGTTGATTTCAGAGTAAACTGAAATCATAAAATTACGGAGTTAGGAATACTTGATAATGTAGTAATTACAAGGCTGGAATATAATGTGAGATGATAGTCTTAAAAATCAACGCAGAGTAATCTTTAGGACTTAATGTAGAACGTAGGCGTGAGGCAGTGGAGACGAGAGCTGAATTCTGAATTCTGCTTAGAACACGTATGACGATCGTGAGACTAGGGAGACGGCCGGCATGGGTGTGACGACCGTAATGGGCGTGTGATGACCATCACGGGATTAATTACGTGTGACGAGGGTCATGGGAGTGTGACGACCTTCACACTAGGCAGTCTGGAATTTTCTTTACTTTCCTTCTGTGTTGTGTTTGCAGTGCATTTATTTCTGTTGCTTAGCTTAAGGGGGGATTAGTGCATATGTCAACAATTAATGTCCACACGTAGAATGAGTAATAAAAATGGAATTTAGGAAAATAATCGGGTACTTAGTTGATTAATACAGTTTGGATTATTTCTTTGGTGTTTTAATGAATTGAATGCAAGAGTATTGGTGCTAGTGCATATTATGGCGACTATGCACTTCAGGTGTGATCAGGAGGATCGTGTGCATATGCGTTACTATTACACATGTGTCTATATGCATAATTGTGTCATGCATTTCATGGTGTTGGTGGGATGAATCATTGCTCAGGAGAAGTGTATGTGATTCATCCGTACTCTGATATGGAGAATGGTGGGGTTAAATCATTGCCAAGTAGGGGTGTATGTGATCTATCCGGGTTCGATTGAATGAACAGTGATGTTGGTACCACATGCATTGTGTCTAATGTTGAGTCGGATTGCATCATTATTGATATGTGTTGTTTGTATGGTGATGATTTGTGGACCAGTGGGTCGTAATTCGTATGATTGTGTGTGAATACTTACTCTTATCATGTATTATTCACCTCTAAGTATTGAATGTAATTCTCACCCCTTTGTTGTTGTGGTGTTTGTGCTTCTTCAGAAGTACAGATAATCCAGGTACTTAGGTTGCTGGAGTGCGTGTTTCTTGTTCGAGTCGTAGGAGTCGCTCTGATACGTAACACGGGAATTGTGGGGATTTCAATCATTTGTTAATTGTCATTTTTTTTTTGTTACGTATCTTGTTTTTGATTAATTTATGGTGAACCACGATTTTATGTGGAGTTTCTTGAAGTTGTTGGCATGTGGCCGTGAAATGGATAAATAAATTATTTCCGCTGTTTATTTCATTTAATAAAAGGAGTTTTGATGTTGGTTTTAAGAATGTGGCATCCTACTTTATTTTTGGTGCAAAAAAATAACTCTGATTATTTCATAGAATTTTGTGTATTTTTCATAAATGGGAAAGTGGGGTGTTACAATTGGTATCAGAGCAGGTCGGTCCGTCCGGCCAGTTGTAGTAGTAGAGTCTGTCCTTAGAATAGGAGTCGATTACGTGTTCTGACCATATGTTGATTGTTGATCAATATGGCAGGAAGGAATGATGCTGCTCTAGCTGCTGCGATGCAAGCTATGGCACAAGCGGTAGAGAACACCAATCAGGCTGGAGGTGCTCAGTTTCGTGACTTAGCACAGTTCCAGAGCAACAAGCCGCCTACTAATGAGGGAGGTATCTTGGATCCAGAGGCTGCACAAAAGTGGCTGAAGGCTGTGGAGAAGATCTTCAGGACCATGGAGTGCAGCGATGCTCAAAAGGTACGGTTTGGTACTCATATGCTGGAAGGGGAAGCTGAGGCCTGGTGGGACAATAGTCGTCAGAGATTGGAAGCTGCGGGTACTGAGATTACTTGGGCAGTGTTTCAAGCTGAGTTTCTAGAAAAGTATTTTCCGGAAGACATTCGTAGTGCAAAGGAGGTTGAATTTTTGGAGCTAAGGCAGGGTGATAAGACAGTTGCTGAATATGCTGCTCGGTTTGAAGAGTTGGTTCAGTATTGTGCACATTATAATACTGAGGAAGCCATGACCTCGAAGTGCTTGAAGTTTGAGAATGGGCTGCGTCCCGAGATCAAACTGGGCATTGCTTGTCAGAAGATAAGAAATTATCCAGAGCTGGTAAGCAGAAGCAGAATTTATGACAATGATAACAGAGCCAGAATTGCTCATTACAAGGCTGTGAATGAGAAGTAGGGTAAGCAGTGATTTGGAGGTACTCCTTACAGTGCTCCAGCTGATAAGGGGAAACAGAAAACTGATGTGGGGAAGAAACCAAAGGAGAAAGGAGTAAGTTCTGATACTCTCAAGTGCTTCTGATGCGGTGGCGCAGGTCACCGTGCTAACAACTGCCCAAATGAGGTGAATAAGTGTTTCAAGTGTGGTAAACCGGGTCATGTTATAGCAGATTGCAGAGCCACTATGCCTACTTGTTATAATTATGGAGAGAAGGGTCACATCAGCATTCACTGTGAGAAGCTGAAGAAGTCTCAGGAGTCCCAGACTGGTGGGAAGGTGTTTGCCTTGGTGGGAGCTCAATCCACCGATGAAGAGCGTTCCGTCAAAGGTATTTGATTTATTAAGGATATTCCTTTGATCGCTATCATTAACACGGGTGCAACACACTCGTTTATTTCTGTTGACTGTGTGAAGAGATTAGGGATCGTGCCATCCACTCTAGAGCAGAGGATGACGATTGAATCTCCATCTATTGGTTCTGTGGTTACTTCTTTGGTGTGTTTGAAGTGTCCGCTGACCATGTTTGGTAGAGATTTTAGAGTGGACTTGATTTGTTTGCCACTCGGTAATCTCGATGTTATTTTGGGGATGAACTGGTTGGAGTTTAACCGAGTTTATATTGATTACTTCTGGAAGATGTTATTGTTTCTTACTCCGGAAGAGGAAGCATTAGCGGATTCGCTATCTAGCAGGGAGTTGAGGGCATTTTTGGAGGATTAGGCGAAGCTGTTTGCAGTGTTTGCCTCGTTGTCTGTTGAAAGCAAGACTTCAGTTAATGAATTACAAGTAGTGAATGAGTTTCCTGAAGTGTTTCTAGACGACATCACAGAATTGCCTCCGACAAGGGAAGTTGAATTCACTATTGATCTTGTACCAGGTACCAGACCTATCTCTATGGCACCATACAGGATGTCTGCATAAGAGTTGGCAGAGTTGAAATCTCAAGTCAGAGAATTACTCGATAAGCATTTTATTAGACCAAGTGTGTCGCCGTGGGGAGCTCTAGTGTTATTGGTGAAAAAGAAGGATGGTAGTATGCGTATGTGCATTGATTACCGTCAGTTGAATAAAGTGACCATTAAGAATAAGTATCCACTTCCGAGGATTGATGACTTAATGGATCAGCTGGTAGGAGCTCGTGTTTTCAGCAAGATTGATTTGAGGTCGGGCTACCATCAGATTAGAGTAAAGGAAGGTGATATTCAGAAGAATGCTTTCAGAACTCGCTACGGACATTACGAATATGCAGTGATGCCTTTCGGAGTGTCTAATGCGCCGGGTGTGTTTATGGAGTATATGAATCGTATCTTCCACTCTTATCTGGATCAGTTTATTGTGGTATTTATCGATGATATACGGATTTATTCTAAGTCTGACGAAGATCATGTAGGGCACTTGAGAATTGCATTACAGGTGTTGAAAGATAATAAATTGTTTGCAAAGTTCTCGAAGTGTGAATTCTGGTTGAAGACTGTGGGTTTCTTGGGACACGTTATTTCTGGTGATGGTATAGCGGTGGATCCATCTAAGGTAAGTGCAGTACTCCAATGGGAA
Organism: Lathyrus tuberosus; assembly: GCA_022829125.1. Taxonomy (NCBI): domain Eukaryota; kingdom Viridiplantae; phylum Streptophyta; class Magnoliopsida; order Fabales; family Fabaceae; genus Lathyrus; species Lathyrus tuberosus. The sequence goes on from JALAZF010000260.1 coordinate 8,738,767, forward strand.
GCTCCAAAGACAGCGACGGAGATTAGAAGCTTTTTGGGTTTGGCAGGTTACCATAGAAGATTCATTGAAGGGTTTTCTAAATTGGCCTTGCCATTGACTCAGCTAACCAGGAAGAATCAAGCTTTTGTTTGGGATGCTGCCTGTGAGGAAAGTTTTGAGGAGCTGAAGAAGAAATTGACTACAGCACCAGTGTTAATTTTACCAAGCCCAAATGATTCTTTCGTAGTGTATTGTGATGCATCTAAGATGGGTTTAGGCGGTGTGTTAATGAAAGATGGCAAGGTAGTGGCTTATGCTTCACGGCAATTGAGGGTGCATGAGAGGAACTATCCTACTCATGATCTTGAATTAGCTGCAGTGGTATTCGTGTTAAAAATCTGGAGGCATTACTTGTATGGATCAAGATTTGAAGTATTCAGTGATCACAAGAGTCTGAAGTATCTATTGGATCAGAAGGAGTTGAATATGAGGCAGAGAAGATGGTTAGAGTTCTTGAAAGACTATGACTTTAATTTGAGTTACCATCCGAGAAAAGCTAATGTTGTGGCAGATGCTCTGAGTCGAAAGGCAATCCATATGTCTGCGTTAATGGTGAAGGAAATGGAATTGATTGAAAAGTTCAGAGATTTGATTATGGTGTGTGAAACTACACCAGAAAGTATTAGATTGGGTATGTTGAAAGTGAATAATGACTTTTTAGATGTAATTAAGGAAAACTAGAAACTTGATGTGAGGCTGGTGGACTTGATGCCTACAGGAGGAGATGATCCTGATAGTGACTTTAAAGTGGATAATGTTGGTGTGTTGAGATTCCGGGGCAGAATTTGTGTGCCGGATAATGTGGAATTGAAAAATGCAATCCTAGAGGAAAGTCATCGAAGTAGCTTGAGTATTCATCTGGGAGCCACAAAGATGTACCATGATTTGAAGAAGTTGATTTCGTGGTCCAGTATGAAGAAGGACATAGCTCAGTTTGTCTATGCTTGCTTGACATGTCAGAAGTCGAAAGTGGAGCACCAGAAGCCTTCGGGATTAATGCAACCGTTAGAAATTCCAGAATGGAAATGGGACAGTATTGCTATGGATTTTGTTACTGGTTTGCCAAATACGGCGAGAGGCTTTGATGCTATTTGGTTAGTGGTGGATCGACTTACGAAGTCCGTTCATTTTATACCAATTAACATCAGTTTCCCGTTGTCAAAGCTGGCGGAGATTTATATCAGAATAATTGTGGTTACACGGTGTTCCGTCGAGCATAGTGTCGGATAGAGATCTGAGGTTTACTTCAGAATTTTGGAAGAGCCTGCTGGAAGCCTTGGGTTTTAAATTGAAGTTGAGCTCGGCTTATCATCCACAGACCGATGGTCAGTCGGAGAGGACTATTCAGTCGTTGGAGGATTTGCTGAGAGCCTGTGTATTGGAAAAAGGTGGTGCGTGGGATACTCATTTTCCATTGATTGAGTTCACGTATAATAACAGTCACCATTCTAGCATTGGGATGGCACCTTTCGAAGCTTTGTATGGTAGGAGGTGTAGGACACCTCTGTGTTGGTATGAAACAGGTGAGAATGTGATACTTGGACCAGAAATTGTGCAACAGACTACTGAGACAATTCAGATGATCCGTGAGAAGATGAAAACGTCTTAGAGTAGACAGAAAAGTTATCATGATAATCGGAAGAAAGACTTGGAATTCAATGAAGGGGATCACATGTTCCTGAGAGTTAACCCAGTGACCGGTGTTGGGCGTGCATTGAAATCAAAGAAGCTGGATCCTAAGTCTATTGGGCCGTATCAGATTTTGTAAAGGGTGGGCGCAGTTGCATATAGGGTGGCGTTGCCGCCTGAACTTTCGAACTTGCATGACATGTGTCGCAACTTCGGAAGTGTGTATCTGATCCATCTCATGTTATCCAGAGGGATGAGGTGCAGATTAGAGATAATCTCACGATGGAGGCGATGCCAATAAGGATCGGGGATCGCAAGATAAAGTAACTCAGAGGAAAGGAGATTCCTTTGGTGAAAGTAGCTTGGGGAGGAGCTGTTGGGGGAAGTGTTACCTGGGAGCTGGAGAGCAGGATGCGAGAGTCGTATCCGGAGCTATTTCCATCAGGTACATTTTCGAGGACGAAAATAATTTAAGTGGGGGAGAGTTGTAACACCCCATTTTTAATTATTTAATCGTCGTGTTATTTTCCATTGTCTGACCTTGTTAGGGGGTGTGTGTGTGTGGTTGGGCGCGTAGCCGTGTGGTCCTTAGTGAGAGGGTAGATTAGAGGTGTCGAGAGTAATTTTGGAGTATGAGTAGTAATAGTAGTATTATTATTATTATTATTATTATTAATATTATCACTGGTATTATTATGATTATTATGTGAATAAAATTACTAGCAATATTATTATTTTTGTTAAACTAAAAATCTGATTTAGTTAAGTGGATAGTGGGCTAGTGGAGAAAAGAAGGGTAGGTTAGTGATTAAACAGAAATTAGTAAGGGTTAGTGGGGAGGTTAATCAAAACAAAATAGTTTTCACGTAAGAACGAGAAAGAGCTAGGGAAGGAAGAACAAGGGTGTTAGGGCAAGGTTTCTTCACCAATTCTCGCAGAATTTTATCAGGAATTCAGGTAAGGGGGAGAATGAATTCTATGATGGGTGATAATGACATGGGAGGGTAGTGAGGAGTCCTTATCCTCGTAGGAATTTTGTATGTATGTTCTGTATGTGCATCTGAATTTTGTTGTGAATGTGTTATTGTTAACTTGGTATGAATTGGGTGATAATTCTATAAAAATTGTGTTGTATTGTCATGGATTGTGAATAGGAAAACATGTTGTTGTTGTCATGGTGATACGAACATTGGTGTACAGGGTTGATTTCGGAGTAAACTGAAATCATAAAATTACGGTGTTAGAAATACTTGATAATGTAGTAATTACAAGGCTAGAATATAATGTGAGATGATAGTCTTAAAAATCAACGCAGAGTAATTTTTAGGACTGAATGTAGAACGTAGGCGTGAGGCAGTGGAGACGAGAGCAGAATTCTGAATTCTGCTTAGAACACGTATGACGATCGTGAGACTAGGGAGACGGCCGACATGGGTGTGACGACCGTAATTGGTGCGTGACAACCGTCACAGGATTAATTGCGTGTGACGAGGGTCATGGGAGTGTGACGGCCGTCACACTGGGCAGTCTGGAATTTTCTTTACTTTCCTTCTGTGCTGTGTTTGCAGTTCATTTCTTTCTATTGCTTAGCTTAAGGAGGGGATTAATACATATGTCAGCAATTAATGTCCACACGTAGAATGAGTAATAAAAATGGAATTTAGGAAAATAATCGGGTACTTAGTTGATTAATACAGTTTGGATTATTTCTTTGGTGTGTTAATGAATTGAATGCAAGAGTATTGGTGATGGTGCATATTATGGCGACTATGCACTTCAGGTGTGATAAGGAGGATCGTGTGCATATGCGTTACTATTACACATGTGTCTATATGCATAATTGTGTCATGCATTTCATGGTGTTGGTGGGATGAATCATTGCTCAGGAGGAGTGTATGTGATTCATCCGTACTCCGATATGGAGAATGGTGGGGATAGATCATTGCCAAGTAGGGGTGTACGTGATCTATCCGGATTCGATTGAATGAACCGTGATGTGGGTACCACATGCATTATGTCTAATGTTAATTCGCATTGCATCATTATTGATATGTGTTGTTTGTATGGTGATGATTTGTGGACCAGTGGGTCGTAATTCATATGATTGTGTGTGAATACTTACTCTTATCATGTATTGTTCACCTCTAAGTATTGAATGTAATTCTCACCCCTTTGTTGTTGTGATGTCTGTGCTTCTTCGGAAGTACAGATAATCCAGGAACTTAGGTTGCTGGAGTGCGTGTTGCTTGTTCGAGTCGTAGGAGTCGCTATGATACGTAACACGGGAATTGTGGGGATTTCAATCATTTGTTAATTGTCATTTTTTTTGTTACGTATCTTGTTTTTGATTAATTTATTGTGAACCACGATTTTATGTGGAGTTTCTTGAAGTTGTTGGCATATGGCCGTGAAATGGATAAATAAATTATTTCCGTTGTTTATTTCATTTAATAAAAGGAGTTTTGATGTTGGTTTTAAGAATGTGGCATCCTACTTTATTTTTGGTGCAAAAAAAAAAACTCTGATTATTTCATAGGATTTTGTGTATTTTTCATAAATGGGAAAGTGGGGTGTTACAGGTGACACTGGGGATCTCGAGGCTTGATCAGCTTGAGATGTTACACTCTTGTGCTTGATTCTTGATATGGGAGACCTCTTGATCCTTTATTGGTGTTTGAGAGGCTAGACAAGTTGAAGATCATTGATCCTTTGTCTAAGTGCTCTGAGAGGGATCAAAACCCTAATTCTTGATTGTAGTGAATGCTCAACAATCCTTGAGGAGATTGATGAGGTTTGATGGTACATCCATATTGTAGTAATGATCTTCACAATGATGGGAAATCTTGTGGTCAAAATTTGGGGTATGACAACCGCCTCGCATTCTCCACACAATATCTCCACATTTCGACAACCTCCTTGTGACTGGAAGGTTTGATAACCTGGTTACTCTCATCTAACTCTTAGATAATCCCCATCTCTAGAAATAAAAGAGAAAATAAAAAATATAAAGAACTTCAAAACTTGACTAGGGTTTGATGATAGCGGTGAGTTGAAGAACCGAACTCGAAGAAAAAAAGTTAGAGAAAAAAAGTCGTTCAGAAAAGAGGAGAAGTTTGTATTGAAGAGTAAGGAAAGTGGTTGTTATTACATCATTGATAAGGTTGGTAGCCTAGGAAGAGTCAACATCATTGACTATCCTTAGGGATGTGCTTGCTTGTAGATTATAGGACATCTGCCGCTAGATCAGACACATGCTGATTAATCAATGACCCACAATGCCTGCGCATTCCTAAGGAAAAATTTATTTTTTCAAAACATTAAATGGCCCATATGCTTCCCAAAAGTGAAACATGAGAGACTCACCCTCCAAGATTTTCTTAAAGGACCCGTCCTCCAAGATTCGCCTGAGGGACACTTCCTTCATGTTTCACTTAAGGGACTCGCCCCCTAAGCTTTACTTTCGAGAGTCATTTTTCCAGAAAGAGATTGTCGTCTATCAGACTTAGATCACTTTGTCCTTCCCATACCTCGTGCTTTAAGGAGTCTGGAATGGTATAACTTTAGTTGAGCCCTAAAAGAGGACTACTCATAACTTAGTCATTCCAAGAAGCAATATAAAGGTGGTGAACTGGTATTCCTATTCCTAATATTATTGAGAACTAGTCTTTTTATTCGCACGCTCTAGTCAAATAGTTGGGAGGAAACTAACTCCTCACCTAACCATTTAGTCCACGAGTTAAGTCTATAAATATCTCAATTCTTCGAATTAGAAAAAATTATTCACTTTTTTACGATTTACTTAAGATCCTCTTGTGAGACACGTGTCGTAAGCGAGGTTCAACTCGTTGTATTTTCCACAAATAATTAGAAAGAGAAAACAAATGACATCATATAAAAAATGTTCTCTAGTTGAAATTTCTCGGAAATATTTTCCACAAATAATTTATATAAAAAAAAACAAATCACATCAGTATAAAATGTTCTCTAGTTGAAATTTCTTGGAATTAAAAGTATTTATCTATAATTCCACCCTCGTGTAAATTACTACGACTGGTAAGTATTGGGAGATTTAAATAATTCACATGGCATTATGAGTTTAATTTCAAACTTATCATTTTATTATTATGAAAAAAAACACCTGCTCCTTTAATTATATATAGAAAAAGTTCAACGATTTATATATTAATCAATGTTTCATTTTTTTAATATGCTAAAATTGAAGTCCCGGTGTTAAGATATTTTAATAGTTCATATGAGATTATGAGCCTGAATTTCAATCTTATCATTGTATTATTATGCACAAAATATAAAATATTCTATTTAATCAAGCCGGATCCAAACCTAGTTGCTAATAAAAATAATATAAAAAAAATTCATTTCCACAAAATATATAATAATCAAATTTACAAGTCACTTGCAAAGACCGAAAACTTTGAAAACTGGAATAAAAACTAATATATTTTTTCATTATTTCTACAATTAACTACATCATGTGTTATTACGTCAGGTTGCATTGTTCTATCACTAGTACTAAAATAACATTAGAATTATTAATTTAACACCTATTTTATTAAAAAAAAATATAAAATTTATATATAATAACAATTTTGTAATTAAAATAAAAATTCTAATTTTAATGTTAATCATTAATACCCCATTTTAAAAAAATTTAGTGTTTAATGTACGCTATTTTTATTAAAAATAAATGTTTTAAGGTAAGATACATGTTTTTAAGAAAAATAAGTATAAAATAATAAAATGATAAAACATATATATATATATATATATATATATATATATATATATATATATATATATATATATATATATATATATATATATATATATATATATATATAAATTCATACCTGTTTTTAAAAATATTAAATGTGATACCAAAATTTAAGTCTGTATTGATTTGGAAAAATGATACACAATAAATAAATAATTAAAATTTTCGCTAAAATTTAGAAACGTACGCTTGTAAAACCTACCCTCCTAAATATATTAGGATTTCACGACCTTTGCATTTTCTCTCTCAATTCTTCTCTCAATCAGCCTCTCAAAAAATGTTCAGAATCAAAAACTTTCTCAAAATCAGTTTTGAATAATCACAAACGGAACCCCCTTTCTTTTAGGTTTTAATCTTTTGCTGATCAATTTTACTATCAAATTAGAATCTGTGTTCCCTTCCGCTTATCACACGTCGCCGTGTCAAGATCCTTGTGGTATGTCCTTTGACTTATAATTATTTTTTTAAACCATTACTCTAATTTAGTTAGTTTTGTTTAATTTCTGTTCTTTGCAAATAAAATTTCATATCATATTGATTCAAAGTTAGAACTCTGTTATTTGATATTAACTATGTTATTTGATACTTATTTCTAGGTATTGTTTGCTGTGATTAGTTCTTAAGCAATGATAACATATTTTAATTTTCATGTTAATGAGTTTTACTAATTTGAAATCTATTTGTAATGTATTGGAATAATTATTTAAGTTTGATCTGTTTTTGTTATGCAGCTTCATTTTGTCCGTCATATATCTAAAGTCGGTAGTATTTTAACGAAACCGAAGAAACAAATTTCCTAACTTTACCTTACTCATAAACTTTCTCTTCACTAATTTCACTTATGCTAGATTAAAAGAATTTTTTCTTGCCCTAACCATATTAAACATATGACAAAGGGTGCTTTGCAAAATTTCTTCTTCCTCCTTATCATCTCTTGCTACATCCATACAATCGTTAGCGAACAAGAGGAGATCGGTTTCGTGAGCTCATTAAACACTAAGTTGTTTGAAAAGAAAGAAATTTTTAGCCACTTTAGATTTTATTGGCAAGACATCGTTGGAGGAAACAACGCTACATCCATTCCAATTATTCCACCTCTCCCCAAATTTAACAACTTTGTTAATGCTTTTGGTTTAGTGAGGATTATCGAAAACGCTTTAACCTTAGGACCAAATTTGAGCTCGAAGTTGTTAGGTAGGGCACAAGGCTTTTATGCTGCTACCTCACAAACCGAGCTCAATTTTCTTATGGTTATGAACTTTGCTTTGTTTGAAGGAAAATATAAAGGGAGTGCCATCACTATCTTAGGAAGGAATGTTGCGAATAGTAACGTAAGAGAATTGCCTGTGATTGGTGGGAGTGGTGTTTTCCGATTTGCTAAAGGATATGCTAAAGCTAACACAATTTCTTTTAATCTTATAACAGGGAATACTGTTGTTGAATACAATATCTTTGTTTCTTATCAGTATTGATGTTTTTTGTTTTGTTGTTAATAACTGGTGATGACGTTCATTTTTGCATGTTTTTCATGCAATGAATCTGTGTCTTTCTTTGTTGGTGTGTAATTGTGATTACTATCATGATTTTAATAATAACATTTTATATTATTGTTTTTGAATTTTTAATAATAATAATAATAATAATTTTGTTCGAACATAAAAAAAATAAACAATTTTCCCACTTTAGTTTTGGCAAAGAGAGTAAGGATGCTTGTTTCAATAAAATTCAAAACTCAACTGATTTGATACGGTTAGTTTAAATGAATTTTTTGTTTCATTGTTTTGAATATAGTTAAGTTTTACACGAATATAGTTAAGTTTCAGTTTTCGATATTCTTAAAACCGAGTTTGACCAAGAAAATTAAAAAAAAGTTATGCTAAATCAATTAAAATTTCATGAATAATGATGTCAATCCGTAGAAATATGAATTTTTTTTAATATGACTTGTTTTTTCAAAAAAATAACCAAAAAAACCCTCTTTTCAAAATATTTACGAAACTTGCATGTTTTTGAAAACCCTTTAAGGGTGGAGCCATATGGGATGGCGCCTCAGTTAAAGGCGAGGAGCCAAACCATATGATGCCTCAGTACAAGCAGATGCCCTAAAATTTTTTTTCAAAATTTTTAAGGGTGGCGCCATCCCAGATAGCGCCTTAGTGTATTTCTTTTTATTTTATTTTATTTTATTTTAAGATGGGAAAAAAAAAACAACCTTAATTTTTTTTTATTTTAAGATGGGAAAATTAAAAAAAAAACAACATTAATTTTTTTTTAATATTTAGTACAATAGTACAATAGTTGGATACAAAAAAAAATTAATGATTGTGCCTATTTAAACGACCACCAGTCCCACAATCAGGGGCTCTTGTTTGACGTCTCTGTCTAGCACCACGAGGTTGTTGAGGCGTGGCTGGTCTCTGTGTTTGTTGAGATGGCCCCGGCGCATCAGACGATGGCCCCGGAGCATGAGACAAATTCTGCAGCATTTGTCCCCAATAGCCAGGGGGTTGCCGCCGACAACACTTCCATAATCCAACTGCATGCCCATGTTCATGTAATTTGTATGAGGGGGTTGGGTTGGTTCCATACGGTATGATTAGCCAAAATGATGCATTGATGGATGTTGGTATTGATGCAGTGGTTGATGTGGGGTTTGATAGTTGAAAAAAAGGGGGGTTTGTTGGGTGTATGATGATTGTGGTTCTGAGTGGTAGGAAGATGGTGTCATCATTTGTGAGGGGTTCATTTGTGAGGGGCTTGGGTGTGCGTCGGAAGGTTCGAAAGACTCGTCAGGGCTATAGTAAGGGTTTTGTTGTTGTGGTGGAGAGGTTGGTGAATGATGTTGGGCATATTGCTGGGAGGAAGACGCACGTTAGCGGGGGTCAACTAGATACGTCGGCTGAGAGAGGAAAGGTTGTGGTGTGGTAACAGACCTAAACCAGCTCATATATAGTTCTGTTGGCCGAGCAGGTTGTACAACGGAGTCTGTTAAGACGAGCTGGTGTCGCATCTCCCACTGGTGGCATAACGCTGCTGCAAAGTTGGTCCACACACCATCCTTCCACTGCGAGTCGACTCTGCGCAGGTGCCACTTTCCCAAATTGGTAGGATCCACCGGAATGTCCTGATGCATACCGAATTGTAGTTTCACTCAGTCGCTTTGTTGCATCTCAACAGTTGTGAACCGAATTATTAGTGCTTTAGAAGTCCACACAGCAGCATCATTTGCGTTGGGCTGGTGGTCGAGATCGTCGTAAGGCCTCCAGATAAACTACAAGAAAAAATTGTTTAATGAGTAAGTATACAAAATGTTAGAAATATCTATGGAAGAAATGTTACAAAAGTTGTAGGAAAATATATGTCGTTAGGGCCAATGTGGTCTAGCAGGTTGCGGTAGACTGTTATGACGTTCCTGGGGTTTCTATCGTAGTTCATTTTCGGAACTGCCTACCTGAAAATGTGAAGGGGTTAGAAAATGAATTAGTTACACCTGAACATATCAGTATAGGCCATATGCGCAGGGATGTGTATAGACTTACCGTAATGCGTAGGGGAATGTGAAGGGGTTCCGGTTTATTGGCGCTAGTGTTGGCATTCTCAACCAACCCCACGCCTGAAGGAGATAGGTGCAACCATAAAATGTACACGCTTATTTTTTGGAATTTTTGTAGAGTGCGCTATACAGATGTGCCAGGACAGTTGAACCCCAACTATATTCGTGCACACTGTTAATGTTAAACAACAACGGGAGATACATAATATTTACACTGTTTCCAGTGCTCTCTGGAAACAAAAAATGACCGAACAATAGCAACAAATAACATCTAGTTTTTTGTACTATGTGTAAGGGGAGGGAATCCTCGTTTAATACGATGGAGTCATGGTATTCCCTAAGGCGTTTTAAGTTAATACCTTGCCCCTTAGGTTTACCGTCGGGTGAAGGCTCAGCTTCTTCAATCTCTAGGGGGTGCCCAACAAATCGAAGCATACTTGGCTATTTATATTTACGGGGCCGTTGACGACCATGCCATCTATGCGGAGGCCTAGTAACATATACACGTCTTTGAGGGTGACCGTGCATTCACCAAAAGGAAGGTGAAATGTGTGGGTCTCCGGCCTCCATCTTTCTAGCAAGGCCAAAATGAACTTTGGGTCTACATGGTATGATGGGATTTTAATCACATCTCCAAATCCACATCTTGTTAGATATGGTTCAGTGATAGGGTCGTGAGGGAAGTATGTGTGTCCACGGCAATGGAACCTTGAAACTTCCTGAACAAAAAAAAACCCAGCAACATTACTAAGACAATAAAAGACATCAAGGTTTAATATTGTAAAACAAAATAATACAGGAAAACTTACGAATTCTTCAATGTTTTCCAGCGTTCCTCGGTGGTTGCTTCCCATCGTGAGTAAAGCCATTTTCGTAACTGGTTGTGAGATAATGGAATGGATGCAAAGGTTTGAACAGAAAATAAGAGAAGAAGAAGAGTAGTTTGGGATGAGATGAAAATTGTGACATGCTGAGATGGTTTTTATAATGGTGTAAAGGGGGAGTCACATGAGTAGGCATGTGTTCTCTTGCATGCTTCTTAGCCTTTGCAGTCTGCCATGTGTAGGCATGCTTGTGTAGTCATGTCAACAGTGGCCTGAAACAAAAATAATAGAGCAGAGGCATGCGAATGAATAGTAGACGCAGAGTATAAGGCTGCAGATTCATCAGTCTAGAGGCATGTGAATGAATAGTAAACATTGTCAAGTACAAAAAAGAAAATCTAAAGGTCATAAAATAGATTTTAAAAATCCACTTTAAGAATTGAAAAGTTAAAATATTGATATCGTTTGATCATGATTGAACGGTTCAAATTTAATTTGTATAGTTGCAAAACCTATTTTAATTTAAAGATCTCGTAAATATCTTCTAAGTGTGATTTCTATATAATATGACAATTGTTGGGTAGCACTTTTTGGACATAGACGGTTTGGTATATGTGAATAAACATAAATTCTATCTCTTTTTCTGCTAATCTTTTTTCGGTTGACGATATAATGTTAATTCTATCAATTTTTTTCTAAGAAATGGTTTTCTATCGGCTGTAACAAAAATTTAGATTTTTTTTACGACTGGTTCCATATTCCTAATGTGTGTTTTATGAAGAAGCGAACGAAACCGTATCTACGTCCTCTTTTATCACGTTTACTGGGGATAAAGACCTCATCAACTTCACCATACTTAGTGAAAACCTTGTAAATGTGTTTAGCTTTCATCCAATCCGGGAACTCTGTGATGAAAAACGACGTCGACTCTTCAACGAACTTTCCTTTCCCTCTGCCTCCGTCATCCCACCCTCTACCTTTCTTCTGCTTGTACGTTACCTTCGTCCACTTAGAATCCATACTTAAAAAAAACATCCTCATAATCTTCTCTTCTTTTTTCAAATCCATGGATAAATTCAAAAGATTGCAAACAAACCAAGTGAATCAATAATAGATTTGAAGAAGCGGCTATTGAAGATTTCATAAATGTGTGAAATAATAAGAACAACGCCGTAGAGATATCACTCAGTTCTTCAGGACCGAACTTCGATTCTTTTGATTTCTTCAATGGAGTTTGGAGCTTTAATTTTTGAAAACTTATTACTTGAATCATAAGTTATTTTTCTGCGGCGTGGTAAACTGAAAATGCGATACAACATGAGTTATTCACAAACACAAACAAATATTTTCTCAAGGTTCTTTAGTTTTTTTAAGTATGGATTCTAAGTGGACGAAGGTAACGTACAAGCAGAAGAAAGGTAGAGGGTGGGATGACGCAGGCAGAGGGAAAGGAAAGTTCGTTGAAGAGTCGACGTCGTTTTTCATCACGGAGTTCCCAGATTGGATGAAAGCTAACGACCTTTACAAGGTTTTCACTGAGTATGGTGAAGTTGATGAGGTCTTTATCCCCATAAACGTGATAAAAGAGGATGTAGATACGGTTTTGTTAGCTTCTTCGGAGTTGAAGATGTTAGAAGGATGAGTTTAAAGCTCGACAGTATCTTCATTGAAGGAAGAAAGTTGTTCGCCAATGTCCCAAGGTTCGCGAAATCGTCGACCTGGAATTTCAACAACAACTATGCGTCGAATAAGGAGGAGGATCGTAAAAAGGGCCAGCTAGGTAACGACATTCGTAAGCCCCACTTTTCTGAAGAGTTCATGAATGGTCGTTCGTCTGGGTCGTTCGCTGATGCTATTAAGAAAGGGAGGAATGCAAAGAAGTGCGATTTCAACTTTGAGGCGGAGAATGAAGTGATGGAAAGACTCAAAAAAGCTCATGTCGGAAAGGTTCTGGAATCGGGCATGACCTACAATCTCCAAAGGTATTTCCACTCTGAAGGCTATTTTGGATTAAAGGTGACACCGTTAGGAGCGAATTTATGCCTTCTCGAGGAGGACGAAGAAGGAGAAGTTGAAGAACTGTTGAGTAGTGCCAAAAGTTGGATGGATCTTTGGTTCAGTGAAGTAAGAAGGTGGGAGCCTGGAGATGTTGATCTATAAAGGTTAACTTGGGTTAGGATCTATGGCATCCCATGTCAAGCTTGGTCTGTTAATTTCTTGGTGTCTTTGGTCTCAAGAGTTGGAAAGTATGTCAATTGTGATGAGGATCCCTTGAAATTATCTAGATTGGATGTAGCAAGCGTACTTATCAGAACCACTTGTGGTAAGACTATAGACGAAGTGTTCAACGTTACCATCAATGACATTAGTTTCAGAATTAGGATGGTTGAAGAAACGAAAGGGTACAGGTGGAACATCAACTCTAAGGTTACTAGGGTAGATTTGGATACTGAGTCTGGGGAGTTGTCTGAATCTCAGGGAGAGGATGGCTCGCGTTGGTGGAGCTCAGGGGAGGAGAATGCCAGTAAAGACGGAGAAAGGGGGAACGACTTACGAGGTTCCTATCATAGCAGTCCTAAGGCTATTTTAGGAGGCTCTCAGGCTTCTGTTATACCATCTGTGTATACTGATAGCTTGTCAGGAGTAGGTCATGATGGTATTAAGGTTGGGTTAGAGGACCAACGTACTGCTGTTCAGAGGGACGATGTTGGAAATACGCTGACACAAGTTGAGAAGTCCACATCTTTTATTAATGTTGATGGCACAAATGTCGTATCTAAGGAGAAGCCAGGCATGAAAAGACACAAAGCTAAATTGACTCCGTCCTCCCCAACGACAAAGTTGTCTTTTGACGGGCAGATTAGGGCCCAAATACTTTCTAAGGCCCAATTGAGTTTGGATGGACCCAATTCAGATGGGGCTTCCTTGGCCCTTTCTTTTGTCAACGAATCCTCTCTTAATGCCCCAGGAAAGCCCAGTAAGGAGGTGGAGGCCATGCCAAAGCCCAAACGTCATCAATTCAAGAAATTGAAACCTGGGGATATCAGGCTAACAAAATTTTCTGAAGACCCAACTGAGGAATTTCTTGATGATCGTAATCCTAGTTCGCAGAGCGCGAAGGATGGAAGTATAAGGAAAAAGGATATTGTCCATGAATCTAGGTGTCACTCGGTCACCGATTCGGAAGTCATCAAGGGGAATAAGAGGTTTTGGAAGGATTTCAAAAGCAAAGTGTCAGAGAAAGTGAGAGAAATAGTGGAAGCCTTGGGAGTCAGAGGGGGAGAAGAGGGGCATGACATGGTGAAAGATTTCAGAGCTTTGGAGAAGAGAGATGTTGCAGCAAAGAGCAAGAGGGAGGCAAAATCAAATGGTCATTTATGAATATTCTATCTCTAAACTTGAGAGGGTGTGGTTCCTTAGTGAAAAGGAAGAGGGTTGCTAAATTAATTCATCTCAAAAGTGTTGATGTATGTTTTCTTCAGGAGACTAAGAGAGAGAATATTGATGGTTCATTGGCTGCTTATTTGTGGGGTAATCAAGAAGTGGATTGGTCTTTCCATGGTTCGGTAGGAAGCGCGGGTGGGATGGTTATTCTGTGGAGGAAAGGTATGATGGAGCCCTTATGCAGTTTCAAGGGAGAAGGATTCGTAGGAGTCAAAGCGGTTTGGAAAGACAAAGTTCTGTATTTTGTCAAAGTTTACTCGTCTTGCCATTTTTCGAAGAAGAGGAAGATGTGGCAGGACCTTTTAAGGTTGAAGATGGGGTTTGATAGACTTTGAGAGGGCTTACGACTGTGTGTCGTGGGTTTTTCTCAAGAGACTTTTGGAAAAGATGAATTTCGGCATTAAATGGATTTCTTGGATAAATGCTCTGGTTTGCAACGGATCTATGTCGGTAATGGTTAATGGTAGTGCAGGTAAGGACTTTACAGTAGGGAAGGGATTGCGTCAAGGGGACCCTTTGTCGCCCTTTCTCTTCATTCTCGCGATGGAAATGCTTAGTTTGATGGTTAAGAAGGCAGAGGCTATAGGGCTGTACGAAGGATATAAAGTTGGTCAGGATATCTCAGCTAGTATATCTCAGTTCGCGGACGATACTCTCTTCTTGGGGGAAGCTAACTGGTCAAACATTTGGTGTATTAAGGCAGTCTTACGCGGTTTCGAGATAATTTCTGGACTCAGAATTAATTTTCTCAAAAGCAAAGTTGGAGGTGTTAATTTGAGCCCGGATTTCATTATGGCTGCATCTAACTTCCTCCATTGCGATGTCTTGAAGCTTCCGTGTCTATTTCTTGGAGTAACCATTGGTGATAGCCACAGAAGGATACATCATTAGAATAAGTTCGTGGATAAAGTTAGGTCCATGTTAGCCGAATGGAAAGGGAGGAATTTATCTATTGGTGGAAGATTGGTTCTCATCAATTCTGTCATTAACGCGCTGCCCCTGTACGCGTTTTCTTTCTTCAAAGTCCCGGCTGGGGTTATTAAATCCTTGCAAAGAATTCAGAGTCAGTTCCTGTGGGGTGGTTGCGAAGATAAGAGGAAAATACATTGGGTGGATTGGAGGATTGTGTGTCAACCCAAAGCTAAGGGCGGGCTAGGCATCAAGGATCTCGATAGTTTCAACAGGGCTCTTCTAATGAAATAGAAGTGGAGACTGATTAACGAGGAAGATTGTGCTTGGAAGGGTGTTCTGGAAAGTAGGTACGGGAATAATTTGCCGTTGGCGGTTAATAGTTTTTCGGGGGAAAAGAGGGAGAATTCTCACTCTTTATGGTGGAGTGACATTTTGAGTATCAGATTCGACTCTATTTCTAAGAGAAACATGTTCGCGGAGCAGGTGAAGTGCAAGTTGGGGAGGGGAGACAAGATTGTGTTTTGGCATAACTATTGGATTTGTGACATCCCTTTGAAAGATGCTTTCCCCAACATTTTTCTTTTTTCACGAGACCCTGGTGGATCAGTGGCTGATTATGGAATTTGGAGTGGTGAGAAGTGGAATTGGCATCTGAGATTCAATGGTTATTCAACAGGGTCCGTAATGGAGAATGAACATTTAGAGCTTGTAGAACTCATTGCTGACATAGCGCCTAGCAGGGATAAGGAAGACGTCTTCAGTTGGTTTTTTTGGTGTGAATAATTGTACAGCCTCTCATGCTAATTTTTCCGTTAAAACATGTTACATAGGCATCAGGAAAGAGTTAGAAACTCTTAGAGTTGACGAAGGTAATATGAGAGGTTTGCCAAAAATTTGGAAGGTGTTAGTTCCTTCTAAAGTGCAGTTTTTTGTGTGGAGATTATTACGGAATAGGGTTGCTACAAAAGACGAGTTGTTCAAGAGGAACATATGTGTTGCAGGCGGTGAAACTGGTTGTGCGTATTGCGGAGACGCTGTCGAAACCTCTTCTCACCTGTTTCTGTTTTGCCCTATTGTTGTCCAAGTGTGGGGAGGGATTGAGCAATGGTTGGGCATCCCCAACACTTGCCACCAGGACTGCCTCTCGTCTCTCTTGAATTTCGAGGAAGCCATTGACAGCATAGCAGGAAATACGAGGGGTGTTGTGATTTGGGCAACTACGGTTTGGTTTTTATGGTACCGAAGGAACTGCAGTATCTTTGATAACAACCGGAAATCCGTTATGGAGCTGTTGAACTCTATCAAATTCTACAGCTGGAAATGGCTTTCTGTCTATTCTCATAAGTTTAGAGCGTCTTTTTACAACTGGTATACGGTCGCTACCATATGTCTTAAAAATATTGTGTAAATGTTTTCGTATGGAATTTCTGCACCCCTTGTACAGTGTGTGCTATATACATTTCATTGTCTTCTAAAAAAAATGAAGATGTAGTTTGTTTGTGTTGTAATGGGTTGTGCATCCCTTGTATAGTCTTTAATGAAATCATTGCTTCCTGAAGAATATAATATGACAATTGAACACTCAGAATAATATTGTGTCTTGACTTAGTCGACTATTCTGATAAATGATTTTTCCTTGAAATTGGCATTAATAATTAAAACTACTACCTATGTTTTCATAAAAAAAAATCCTAGTTGATTATTTTTTTTTTTTTTTACAATTTTCTTGTATACGTTAATAGAGCTACTATGGTAGGTGTGCAAAAAGACTTACCCCGCACAAAACCTTTAATTTCTAAGAGTCTCAAATTAGAGGTGATCTCATGATATGCTAAAATACAAATATGTAACCACTAAACTAACTTTTATTATCATGAATTAAGATTTTAATATATTTTAATTTATATTGATTATGATATAATGTAAATAGAAAATATTAATAAAAAGAGGCTTTAAAGAAATATATTATACTTCTTTTTGTTAGTAGTCAAATTTTAAAAATTAGAACAAAACTTAATTGTTTTATATTATATAGATTTAGTTTGATAAAAATAGATTATAAGTTAATTGATAAGTGAAAAGATATTTGATAGGATAAAAATTAATTTGTACTTCAATATTGCCAAAATAGCAGGGAAGAATATTCAAATAACAAGGTTGTTGCCCGCAGAAATATTCTGTCGAACATAAGCGATTTTGTATGTGCTATTTGTTTCAATTGAGTTTAAGATGGAGTTTGTTGAGAATAATAATGTCAAGTGTGAGTTAGAGTCTCATATTGATTATATATGTGGAGACTTGAGTATTTATAAGTAGAAGAATCTAAACACCTATCACCTTAAGGTTTTGGGTAAATATGTGGTATCTCTCTCACTTGTGTGTTGCTAATGACCCAACAAATGGTATCATGGTCCTTTGGTTCGAGTAATGAGACCAGCATACTTGTATCGAAGTGTCCAAGAAGAGGTGTTCCGTTGAAATCGAAACGGCCAAGAAGAGGTGTATCGAAATGCCCAAAAAGGGGTGTTAACGGCGATACAAATGTATGTGAACAAGATAGTTTCCATTTGAGGGGGAGCATTGTGGACTCACACTTGAGGGGAGTGTTGGGAATAATAAAGTCAAGTGTGAGTTTGAGTCTCACATTGGTTATAAATGTGGACACTTGAGCATTTATAATTGGGAGAACTCACACACCTATCACCTTAAGGTTTTGGGTGAATATGCACTACTACGGAAAACATATACAACAACGATTGGAAAAGGGATAACATCACGCGTGACATGTCGTTGTTACATATGGTATGGTTGTATATGCACAACTTACAATCACGGTCTTACGAACATTGTAGAAAACCTGAATGCGTGTAACACCCCCAATCTATACCCCCAATTAAATAAAGCAGTAAAAGAAAATTCAAAATTTCATCAGAGTATATTTAAATTATCATGGCATAGACGGGGGGAATCACATTATATTGAAACAAATCATACAACACCTGCTCATAAAGATATGCAACAGTGGGGTAGCAATCAACAGAGGAACTCAGTTCCTTACACCCACATTTCAGATTTTAGAATAAAAGCGAAAAATCTAAAACTGAATATCATATATATATATATATATATCACATGAAAAGTTTGTCATACATCAAGTTATACATGCACAAGCCAAAAGATATATATACATAATACAAAGTAATCACAAACGGCCTCCCTAACTACCCGGTGTCACATATCAGAGCCGACCGACAAAAGAATGAAGTCCTAAGCTTCACAAAAAGACCTCCAGCAACTCTAATCTGCAATGCCTCGTAGAGCATTATAAAACAGCAGAAGGGTGAGAAAAACAATCATAATATAATTGCATACAATTATATATAACACCAAAAATACACATATATACTGTTCTCACCACAACTCACACCATAATTCAAACACAAGGCAACACAATGTATAATTCATATTTCCATCACCAAGGTATACCAACCAAGCACAATACAAGTATCACCAACCAGATACATATAACAATTTATCAATTTCATCCACAATTCCACACATAAACAAACCATTAATGATTTATGCAAATGCAAGAGACCGACACAACAACTCTATGCATATGCACATGCGGTACCGACTTCCAATGTTTCTCATCACTAGTTCACTCAGGACCGCTGCTGGAATCATCGCTCGTTACATCACTGTAACTCCCCGTCGGGCATACGATGTTCCCCATCGCTCACACCCCACATGGGCACACGACATTTATGGATCGCTCACACCCCACATGGGCACACGACCCGGTCGCTCACACCCCACATGGGCACACGATCGTCTATAACCATCGCTTTCGGTCCTCTTATTTTTAAGGCTATTCATACCTCTTATTTTTAAGGCTCACGATGTTATAGCAGATTCCCTCTGGAATCAAACCGTCACTCAGGACGTCACAACAATGCATATCATGATGCTTGGCATACAATGACTCATGACATTCAAATGCACACATATAAATGCATTCATCTCCATCAACAAAATCACACTTTGCACTTAAGCCTAAAACAATGCATTTAATTTCCATACGGCCACAAATCATCATAACACCATCTAAACACATACATTTACATCATACAACATCACCTTACATGATACACATCAATTACGCACCATTACAATGACAAAAGTCGACAACCCGAAACTATTCCAAATTCCCGATATACTTAAATCGGTTAACAATTTCCAAATCATCATAATAAGAAAGTACAGTTCAATAGCTACTCAACGATACCGAGAATGTCAAAAACGGATAAACGGAACACAAGTTACAGACTAAACAAGAAAAGACATCGCAAAAAAACCCCCATTTTGCAATTTTCCTGACTATACGCATATTGCCCTGAGCCATACGCGTATTGCCCTGATTCCTCGCCATTCCATACGCGTATTGCCCAAGGTCATACGTGTATGGGCAGAGATCCATTTTTCCCAAAATTCACATTTAAAAGTTCAATACGCGTAGTGCCAACACCATACGCGTATTGCCCTAAAGTGTTACGCGTACCATACGCAAATGGACAGATGGCCGAGCAAAATGAAGCTTCCATACGTGTATTGCCCAGTTTTATTCAATGCCATACGCGTATTGCCTTGACCAATACGCGTATTGCCTTGAGTGATACGCGTATGGGCTGTGGAAAATCCAGAAAATTCTGTAGAACTTTGTTCTGCGTTTTCCACCCCAACACCAACCAATTTTCACCTATACACCAGAAAAATTACCAATACAATGCCTAACAACATGTATCTATCATGTATCAACAATAATGAACCCTAAAAACATGATTTCAAACACATTTAATCGATTTCTAATCAATTTCCACATAATATGGTTTTTACTATATTTTTCCATTTCAATCCAATAACAATAAAAAACACACATACATAATCATACACAAGTATATAATAATCGAGTTTCGCACCCTTACCCGATTTAATCGTGTGTTTAGAAAAGTCGGGAGATCGATTTCTTGATTTCCAAGTTTTCTCACTTTTTCTTCTCTTCTTCTCTTTTCTTTCCCTTTTCCTTCTTCTCTTTTTCTTTCTCTCTATTTTTCTCTCTTTCTATTTTCTATTCTTTCTAACATAAGGAAAAATATCATGAAATGACCAAAATACCCCCACACTCAAATATCTCGCAAACGTTCCCAAAACCCGATAAAATATCACAACATTGAAAAATAACATATTTCCGAATAAAAGTCGAAAATAAAATAAAATAATCAAAACGACTCGATTAAATAAAAACTGACAAAAACTGGGGCGTTACAACTCTCCCCCACTTAGAAATTTTCGTCCTCGAAAATATACCTGAGACGAACAACTCTGGATACGACTCCCGCATCCGACTCTCCAACTCCCAAGTCAAATTGCCCTCAGCAGCGCCTCCCCACGCCACTTTCACAAGTGCAATATACTTGCCTCTCAACCGTTTCACCTCGCGATCCAAAATCCTAACTGGTAATGCCTCAACCGTAAGGTTCTCCCTTACCTCAACCTCATCCATCGGAATCACATGTGACGGATCCGAAACATACTTCCGAAGTTGTGAAACGTGGAATACATCATGTAAATTCGACAGATTCGGCGGCAACGCCACCCTATAAGCCACAGCACCCACTCTCGCGGATATCTGGTAAGGACCAATAAACCGAGAAGTAAGTTTCTTCGATTTCAATGCACGACCCACACCCGTTACCGGCATAACTCTCAAAAATACATGATCGCCCTCTTGAAACTCAAGATCTTTCCGTCTCCGATTATGATAACTCTTTTGCCTACTCTGAGAAGCCTTCATTTTCTCATGAATAAGCTTCACTTTTTCTGTAGTCTGTTGCACCAACTCTGGTCCAACCACCGAACTCTCACCAGATTCGTGCCAACACAACGGTGTTCGACATCTTCGTCCATACAATGCTTCAAACGGTGCCATTCCAATACTAGAATGGAAACTGTTATTATACGTAAATTCAATCATTGCAAGATAACTATCCCACGCACCACCTTGTTCAAGAACACACGCTCTCAACAAATCTTCCAATGACTGAATCGTTCTCTCCGTCTGACCATTCGTCTGCGGATGATAAGCCGAACTCAATCTCAATTTAGAACCCAATGCCTTCTGTAAACTTTCCCAAAATCTCGAAGTAAACCTAGGATCTCGATCAGAAACAATACTCAATGGAACCCCATGCAATTTCACAATCACACTGATGTAAATCTCAGCCAACCTCTCCAAAGAAAAACTGATGTCAATCGGAATGAAATGAGCCAATTTAGTCAGCCTATCAACAACCACCCAAATAGCATTATGCCCTCTCTGAGTATTCGGTAACCCCGTTACAAAATCCATGGAAATGCTGTCCCACTTCCACTCAGGAATATCCAACGGTTGCAACAAACCACTAGGCCTCAGATGTTCCACCTTCGATTTCTGACAAGTCAAACATGCATAAACAAACTGAGCCACATCTCTTTTTAATCCAGACCACCAGAAAATCTTCTTCAAATCCTGATACATCTTATTCGCTCCCCGATGTATACTCAAATTACTCCGGTGTCCTTCCTCCAAAATCATCTTTTTCAACTCCGCATCATCAGGAATACAAATTCTACCTCGGAACCTCAAAACACCATTAACATCCACTTGAAAATCTCTATTCGTATCTTTTCCTCCAACCAACATCAAATCCACAAATTTCACATCCAGCTTTTGTTTCTCACTAACAGTCATCAGAAAATCATTAGTAATCGTTAGCATTCCAAGCCTCACGCTATCCGACGTCACCTCACAAACCAAACTCAAATCTCTAAACGATTCCAAAAGTTCCCACTCCTTAACCATTAAAGCGGACATATGCAACGATTTCTGACTCAACGCATCGGCTACCACATTAGCTTTACCAGGATGGTAATTCAAGCCAAAGTCGTAGTCCTTCAAAAATTCCAACCATCTACGTTGCCTCATATTTAACTCTTTCTGATCAAACAAATATTTCAAACTTTTATGATCACTAAAGACTTAAACCTTGCACCGTAGAGATAATGCCTCCAAATCTTCAACACAAAGACCACAACCTCTAATTCAAGATCATGAGTAGGATAATTTTTCTCATGCACTCTCAATTACCTTAAAGCATAAGCCACGACCTTACCTTCTTGCATCAGAACACCACCTAGACCAATCAAAGAAGCATCACAATACACCACAAATGGTTCAGTAGGATTCGGGAAAATCAAAATCGGAGCTGTCGTCAATCTTCTCTTCATCTCATTAAAACTTTCCTCGCACCGAATATCCCAAATGAACGCTTGCCCTTTACAAGTCAACTGGGTCAAAGGAAGTGCTAGCTTAGAAAAACCTTCAATGAACCTTCGATAATATCCGGCCAAACCCAAAAAGCTTCGAATTTCAGTAACAGATCTAGGAGCCTCCCATTGTAGAACTGCTTCTACTTTAGATGGATCCACAGAAATACCATTACCTGAAATCACGTGCCCAAGAAAACTCACTTCCGACAACCAGAACTCACACTTGGACAATTTGGCAAAAAGCTTT
The DNA here is from genome assembly GCA_022829125.1 of Lathyrus tuberosus. Lineage (NCBI taxonomy): Eukaryota > Viridiplantae > Streptophyta > Magnoliopsida > Fabales > Fabaceae > Lathyrus > Lathyrus tuberosus. The sequence continues at coordinate 8,761,575 of JALAZF010000260.1, forward strand.
CTTTCTTTCAAAACCTGCAAAACAATACGCAAATGCTCCGCGTGCTCTTCCCGAGACTTAGAGTAAATCAAAATGTCATCAATAAACACAACAACAAATCGATCCAAATGCTCGTGAAAAATATGATTCATGTACTCCATAAACACACCTGGCGCATTAGAAACCCCGAACGGCATCACAGAATATTCATAATGACCGTATCGTGTCCTAAAGGCCATCTTCTGAATATCTTCCTCTTTCACCCTAATCTGATGATACCCTGACCTCAAGTCAATCTTACTAAACACACAAGCACCAACTAACTGATCCATCAGATCATCAATTCTTGGAAGAGGATACTTATTCTTAATCGTCACCTTATTCAACTGGCGATAATCGATACACAATCGCATACTTCCATCTTTCTTTTTCACCAATAAAACTGGAGCACCCCAAGGAGAAACGCTTGGTCTTACAAACCTCTTTTCCAACAACTCATTCAACTGTTTCTTCAATTCAACCAACTCAGATGCCGACATACGATAAGGTGCCATAGAAACAGGTCTAGTACCAAGAACTAGATCTATAGAAAACTCCACCTCTCTCTCTGGCGGCAAGTCTGAAATATCCTCAGGAAACACTTCCGGAAATTCACACACAACAGGAAACACATCAAGTGAAACTTGACTATCCACAGTCAAAGATGCAAACAACCCAAACAACTGAGCTTCATCCGCCAAAAGTCTCTTCAACTCTTTGGTAGATAAGAAACTCGAGTCTTCGTCTTCCTCAAGAGAAGGAAACCTTACCAGCTTATGATAACAATCAATATGAACTCGATTGAATTGCAACCAATTCATTCCCAGAACCACATCTAAACCCTCCAACGGCAAACACACTAAATCCATCTCAAAGTCTTTACCATAAATGGTCAAAGGACAACTTAAACAAACCAAATAAGTAGTTACTGACCCCATTGCTGGAGTATCAATAACCATTTCACCATCCATCAAAGACAACACAAGATTCAAACGCTTCGCGAACTCAGACGAAATAAACGAATGAGTCGCTCCAGTATCAATAATAGCAACTAAAGGAGTACTATTAATAAAACAAGTACCTCTGATCAGACGATCTGCACTTGAAGTCTGAGTTCCTGCCAAGGCAAAAACTTTCCCACTAGATGGAGCCTGCTTCGGTTTCGGACACTTCGTACTAATATGACCAGGTTCACCACAGTTGTAACATTTCACCACATTCTTCCTTGCACAATCAGCTGCAACATGTCCTACACCTCCACAATTAGTACACTTCCTCATATCTTTCCTGCACTCAAACTGACGATGTCCCAACTCACCACATTTATAACACCTCAGAGGACCAGACATTCCTCCTCCACTTGACCTTTTCTCAAATTTCCCCTTTGTTTACCCTTATCAGCTGGTGTTACATACGGACCACCACGAAACTGTTGCTTCCCTTTCCTCTGGCTCACACTCTTATAGTGAGTAGAACAAGCCTTACTATCTTCTTCATAAATTCTACAATAATCCACCAAATCAGAAAACCTTCTTATCCTTTGATAACCGATTGCCTGCTTTATCTCAGGACGCAATCCGTTCTCAAACTTTACACACTTAGAAAATTCCGCAGTCGCTTCAGCATAATGAGGATAAAACTGTATAAGTTCCACAAACTTAGCAGTATAATCAACAACAGACATATTACCTTATTTCAGTTCCAAGAACTCAATTTCCTTCTTTCCTCTTACATCTTCAGGAAAATACCTCCTCAAAAACTCCATGCTAAACACAGCCCAAGTAATCTCCTCTTCTGCAGCTTCCAACACATGCCGTGTACTAACCCATCAATCATCAGCTTCTTCCAGTAACATGTGAGTACCCAGTCTCACCTTCTGATCCTCAGCACAATCCATCACTCGGAAAATCCTTTCAATCTCTTTCAGCCAAATCTGTGCACCATCAGGATCATATCTTCCCTTGAAGATAGGCGGTTTGTTCTTCCTGAACTCATCATTACCTGCAGCATTAGGTGCACCCTGCACAGCTCGGGCCATAGCTTGCATAACAGTAGCCAAAGCAGCATCATTCCTACCATCCATATTCTGTTCATTTCCAATAACAGCAACTATGGTTAAACAAACAACTCATCCAACCACAACGACCAACAAGGACTGACACAACTGACACGGACTGGCTCTGATACCACTTAATGTAACACCCCCATTCTATACCCCCAATTAAATAAAGCAGTAAAAGAAAATTCAAAATTTCATCAGAGTATATTTAAATTATCATGGCATAGACGGGGGGAATCACATTATATTGAAACAAATCATACAACACCTGCTCATAAAGATATACAACAGTGGGGTAGCAATCAACAGAGGAACTCAGTTCCTTACACCCACATTTCAGATTTTAGAATAAAAGCGGAAAATCTAAAACTGAATATCATATATATATATATATATATCACATGAAAAGTTTGTCACACATCAAGTTATACATGCACAAGCCAAAAGATATATATACATAATACAAAGTAATCACAAACGGCCTCCCTAACTACCCGGTGTCACATATCAGAGCCGACCGACAAAAGAATGAAGTCCTAAGCTTCACAAAAAGACCTCCAGCAACTCTAATCTACAATGCCTCGTAGAGCATTATAAAACAGCAGAAGGGTGAGAAAAACAATCATAATATAATTGCATACAGTTATATATAACACGAAAAATACACATATATACTGTTCTCACCACAACTCACACCATAATTCAAACACAAGGCAACACAATGTATAATTCATATTTTCATCATCAAGGTATACCAACCTAGCACAATACAAGTATCACCAACCGGATACATATAACAATTTATCAATTTCATCCACAATTCCACACATAAACAAACCATTAATGATTTATGCATATGCAAGAGATCGACACAACGACTCTATGCATATGCACATGCGGTACCGACTTCCAATGTTTCTCATCACTAGTTCACTCAGGAACTCTGCTGGAATCATCGCTCGTTACATCACTGTAACTCCTCGTCGGGCATACGATGTTCCCCGTCGCTCACACCCCACATGGGCACACGACGTTTATGGATCGCTCACACCCCACACGGGCACACGACCCGATCGCTCACACCCCACATGGGCACACGATCGTCTATAACCATCGCTTTCGGTCCTCTTATTTTTAAGGCTATTCATACCTCTTATTTTTAAGGCTCAAGATGTTATAGCAGATTCCCTCTGGAATCAAACCGTCACTCAGGACGTCACAACAATGCATATCATGATGCTTGGCATATAATGACTCATGACATTCAAATGCACACATATAAATGCATTCATCTCCATCAACAAAATCACACTTTGCACTTAAGCCCAAAACAATGCATTTAATTGCCATACGGCCACAAATCATCATAACACCATCTAAACACATACATTTACATCATACAATAGCACCTTACATGATACACATCAATTACGCACCATTACAACGACAAAAGTCGACAACCCGACACTATTCCAAATTCCCGATATAATTAAATCGGTTAACAATTTCCAAATAATCATAATAAGAAATTACAGTTCAATAGCTACTCAACGATACCAAGAATGTCAAAAACGGATAAACGGAACACAAGTTACGGACTAAACAAGAAAAGACATCGCGAAAAAACCCCATTTTGCAATTTTCCTGACTATACGCATATTGCCCTGAGCCATACGCGTATTGCCCTGATTCCTCGCCATTCCATACGCGTATTGCCCAAGGTCATACGCGTATGGGCAGAGATCCATTTTTCCCAAAATTCACGTTTAAAAGTCCAATACGCGTAGTGCCAACACCATACGCGTATTGCCCTAAAGTGTTACGCGTACCATACGCAAATGGACAGATGGCCGAGCAAAATGAAGCTTCCATACGCGTATTACCCAGTTTTATTCAATGCCATACGCGTATTGCCTTGACCAATACGCGTATTGCCTTGAGTGATACGCGTATAGGCTGTGGAAAATCCAGAAAATTCTGCAGAACTTTGTTCTGCGTTTTCCACCCCAACACCAACCAATTTTCACCTATACACCAGAAAAATTACCAATACAATGCCTAACAACATGTATCTATCATGTATCAACAATAATGAACACTAAAAACATGATTTCAAACACATTTAATCGATTTCTAATCAATTTCTACATAATATGGTTTTTACTATATTTTTCCATTTCAATCCAATAACAATCAAAAACACACATACATAATCATACACAAGTATATAATAATCGAGTTTCGCACCCTTACCCGATTTAATCGTGTTTAGAAAAGTCGGGAGATCGATTTCTTGATTTCTAAGTTTTCTCACTTTTTCTTCTCTTCTTCTCTTTTCTTTCCCTTTTCCTTCTTCTCTTTTTCTTTCTCTCTATTTTTCTCTCTTTCTATTTTCTATTCTTTCTAACTTAAGGAAAAATATCATGAAATGACCAAAATACCCCCACACTCAAATATCTCGCAAACGTTCCCAAAACCCGATAAAATATCACAACATTGAAAAATAACATATTTCCTGAAATTCTGGTACATGTGCAGAGTTCAGATGTCCTATAACATGCCATTCGACATCTGGTCTGACATGAACATAAATGGCAAGGTATATAGCAATAATCATGGTACTGAAAAGATAAAAGCAAGACACACAGAATTGTTAACCCAGTTCGGTTTAACACACCTACTCTGGGGGCTACCAAGCCAGGGATGAAGTCCACTATTAGTAGTATCAATTCAAAGCTAAACTCTCCGTTTACAGCTTATCACTCAATCACTACCCAATGACCCTTCTACCTAGATCCTCTCTAGCTATGAGAAACTCTTCTCACTCCCAATCATCGTAATGATGTCTAGCAGTCGACAATCCGCCACTGCATCAACGACTCTTTACCTATACAACAATTCAACAAGGAAGACACCCTTCCAAGACACAACTTAGAGTTACTTAACAGCTTCCTCCAAGAACAATACTCCTCTTACTTAACAGCTTCGAGGATCACACTTACAAACTGTCCAACTCACATGTCGAGTGGTACAGGAACCAACCCTAATACTAGAACTTTTACATCTTTGGTTGAGTTACAATTCTAGGTTACAACGTATCTATATATAACCTATTCCCAACTGGATTTGGGCCTTCAAAAACACAGCAAATAGGCTGCTACAAATCAGCAGAGACTTCTGCCACATAATAGGACTTCAATCTTTAACTTCCTAAAATATCTCCATATTTAGAAAGTGTATATTTTCCAATATTCTTCTCAATTTCAGATTTGAATCTTCAGACCTTTTAAATCAGCACCACATAGAATTTGCATATTATTTCCTGAATCTTCTGCATCTGTTAAGACATAACAGAATCTTTAATTCACTTCAGTTCTGGCGCGATGTCGAATGAACCTGCATGGGACATCTTGATACGACATGTTGTTCCAGATGTTGAAACTACTTCAACTCAACATGTTCCATTGCACACTAGGACTTCTTGCTCAACCTGTTCTTCTTCAGCATGATAAAACATCCTATCTAACATATTGTTGTTATTATTTGTTTTACAAAATTAATGACAACCCTTAAAATTAAAGAACTAACATTTCCAAATAAAAGTCAAAAATAAAATAAAATAATAATAAACTAATCAAAACGACCCGATTAAGTAAAAACTGACAAAAACTGGGGCGTTACAATGCGCGCTATAGATGATCACGGTTTCTTCAACTAACTGTGGTGGTATATACCTTTAGGAAAATAACATTTTATAACGGTTATTGTAAATAACCGTTGTGGAAAGTACCCAGGGTTTATTATATAATATGTAGATTGCTTATTTTTCAATAAATCTCACAACAACATATAATCATTCAAATTGATGAAGAAGTGTATGACCTAAAAATTACACTATTCTTGAAAGCCAACTTAAACAAGCTACTGTTTTTCGAATTGAATCCATCTCATTGTTCATCTCACGTAGTTTAACATATAGAATGTGGTTTAATGGTCTAAGTCCTTCATCACATCAATTCCTTCTATTTTAGTTTAATTTGAACAATTTCAATAAATCATTGTCATTCAAATTAAACTATAAGAGAAGATATGGATATGTTGAACGAATCAGATCATTGACCCACATTCTATATGTTAAACAGACTGAGATGAATGATGAGACATATGCAAGTCGGAAAACATTGATTGATATAAGTTGGCTTTCAAATACAACTTAATTTTCAGATTATAAGTTTCTATGTCAATTTAAATGAAAGGTATTATCAGTGAAGGGTTAGTGAAACAAACAATCTATATAGCATATAATAAACTTAACTTCATACAACAACATGCAACAACACAAGATATTATGTAATGTTATGAGAATTTAAAGAACAAAACATTGCTAAGTCACAAGAAGCTTCTTTCTTGTGACTTAGCAATGTTTTGTTCTTTAAGTTCTTAAAACATTAATCGACAACACAACAATATACAACAAAATAAGGTTCAAGAACAACAATAACAACATACAACAACAACATACAACAGCATACAACAACATAAGATATTATGTAATGTTTAAAGAACACACTTTTTTTAAACTAATCGTGGATATTGAACAAATTATGATTTTCATCTAGTTTATGAAGCTATGAAGAAGAAGTACAAGGTGAATGAAGTTAACACAATAGCTTCATACTTCTTGTATTTTTTTTCATAGCTATACAAACCACATGTATCATAGCCAAAGTATACGCTTTGTTAAGGTGGTGAAGTCGAATCTGAAAAACTGTGAACATTCACCAAATAAAAAATGAGAACCCATTTTTAACAAGAAATGTAAATGAAATCAAAGAATAAGTTTAATGAACGAACCAGAAATATGATTAAAGAGTATCATAACGATTGGTGAAGACAAATCTGGAGGTTTAAGAAAGTTTAAAGAGTGGCATGGATGTTAGGGTTATGTTATGAGAGAGAAGAGTGAAATATGTTATGGTTTTCATTTGAGAGAAACGATTTTTATGTACTGAATGATAGATACTTTCGCTTATATAGTAAAAAAAATCACATTCATCACGGTTAAAAAGAAAACCCGTGATATAATACATCACTTTTACAACGGTTCTTTAGTAAAATCGTGGTTAAATCTCTAATAATTTTTTTATTTATTTATGAACCCAATTGCTAGAGAGGTATTAATTATTGTTATTGTTATTTTTCATTACTGTTGCGATTGTTGTTTTTATTTTTGTTGGCTTGTACTATATTTTTTTTGTAAAGAAAAAATAGTGTATAAATGAAAGAGTATATATAACAATAATAAATATTTTCATTAAGAGGATCAAGAGGGTGGAGTACATAAATTATTTCATTACAAGATTTTGTCAATGTCGGAACAATAACCCATAGCAGTAAAGGAATCTTCATAATCTATGACTTTCTCCTCACTACCCTCGTCAGAATCATAGTAACAAATCTTCCTGGGCACCTTTTTCTTCTTCTTCTTCTTCTTCTTTAGTTTCTTCTTTTACTTCTTCTTGGCCCTCATAAACCTAAGTGTATCCCTGACAGCAGTCGATCCAGATGGTTGGACCTCCTCAGTTGACTTCTGATTGTGGTGTTATACTGTGGTGACTTCAGTTAAGATATTTCTGTTAGCATTTTTAGATGGAAAACTCATGTTGCTATATGTAGTGAAGAAGTATAATTTTGAAGAAGTGGAAATTCATTATATGAAATTGTGCCTTTATCGAAGAGGTTGAAGATGAAAGATCTGATGATTTAATGCTTGAAATGATTACTTCCAATAGTTGATATTCTTGAATGACATTGTGACCGTCTTGAAAACTGAAGAAAATTTTCATTCATCATTATGGTTGGGAAGAGAGTTTCTCTCTTTATGGAAGTGCAAATGTTGTACATATTACAACGGTTGCATATTAAATCTGTGATTAAATATTCTTCAATTTTTTATTTATTTATGAATTTAAGTGACACACGCTTTTTGTAATAGGAAAAATGGAAAAAATGTAGATGTCAGGATTTGAACCATGTACCACTCACTCTATCACCATAGTTGTGTCTATCTACCGTGATAAAACGACTTTCAAAAAAATAAATAAGCATTAGGCACATCCAGTTTCATATATTACAACAGTGGAATGAATGACTGTGGTAATATTATGTTACTGAATGTGTATTTTGTAGTAGTGATGTCGTATTTCTCTCACTTGTGTGTTGCTCATGACCCAAGAGAGCTCACCTTTTCCTGTTCTGTTCCACTTGTAGCGAGTGATTTTTGGATGTGGTTGCGAAGCACAATCGCTCTGGTACTACAGCTCGATTCATTTTTTATCCTATTGAAGTTGATGAAGGAAGGGAAATAGATGTCTCCGACTAACCCTGTTTGCATACTGAGGTTAAACAGTCAAAATTGTTGGTTTACAGATGCTACAAAGATTCGGGGTTTCTCTTAGGTTATTTTGTTAAAATAGCATTCGGTCGATTGGTGGGAGGTATAGGATTTTGGGTTTTTGTTTAGTGTGCTCGCTAAGATTTTTCTTTCAATCTTATGCCTACGTATTCCTGTTTACCAAAACAGGGAAATCAGAGCGTTCGTAGTTCCTCCTATTCTATGGGAGAAAATGGGTGTTTTTGGTGTCTTGTTCAAAGCCCAAGACGTGAAGCAAAAGGTGGTTTGTATCTTGTTCAAAGCCCAAGATATGAAGCTGAAGGTGTTGACTTTAGAGAGAATTTGTCATCTCTAAAGGGGGTCTGTTTGTCACGACTGTTGGGTGACTGACTGTATAGGAGGATTACTTTAACCGGGATACGCGGATCCTAGCAATGCCATAATTTCCTTTATAGGGGGTTTTAACCTGAAGGAGAAGACTTTAACTCAGTGTAGAGCAATGCCATCTTTCCTTAGGAATTTCTCATGCTAAAAGAGGGACAGTGGCATGGATGTAGATGATCCAGAGGCTTGCCGCTTACAGTGATTAGATGAAGGGGAAAGAGTTGTTGATGTTTGTTTACTGTGAACAAGGCACAACTTTGATGCTAAAAGGTTGATTGGATCAACCAGTGGTTTTCTTATATAAAGCCTAAGAGGAGGCTAATAATTGTCTCGTACAAAGCCCGGGAGAGAGGCTAAAAGGTTTTGACTCGACGACGGAGTCTTTTGGTATCTCGTATAAAGCCCGAGATGAAGGCTATTTGACTCAACAAGAGAGTTTTTTGTATCTCGTACAAAGCCCGAGATAGAGGCCAAAATTGTTAGCTCCGCTGGGGAGAATCATTGTACAAAGCCCAAGAGGAGGCTATGGTGCTGTTTCAGTTGAGTGACAGGTCCAGTATGCTGATTTAAAGAGAAAATCAGTTCTTATATGAGTAATGTTTGCACTCAAGGATTTTTTATTCGAGGATCAAGGTTATTTCCTGTTCTTTAAGGAAATGAGAAATCCAAAGGGTATTGAGACTGTCCGAGTCCACGGGGTTCCTTCCTATTCTTGAAGGGTGCTTGAGAATGTCTTGGAGACTCAAGGAAATTAGACTGTCCAAGTCTAGAGTGTCATCTATTGTACTATGCTTTGAGAAACAGTAGTAGTGTTCATGGAAGAAAGATCTAGACTCTGTGAGAGACTGTTCTATGGAGATGACTAATATATGTTCCTATACCTCTAGGAGGTCGTCGGGACAATTTGTACAAAGCCCAAGAGGAGGCTGGAAACTTTTAAGAAGCCGATCGGTCCTTGTACGAAGCCCAAGAGGAGGCTATCATTCCCGGAGGAAGAAATCATTATATGAAGCCAAAGAGGAGGCTGTGAATATTTCTAAGAAGCCGACGGGTCCTTGTACAACGCCCAAGAGGAGGCGAAGGTGCTTTTAGGAAGCCTGTGGGTCCTTGTACAATGCCCAAGAGGAGGCCGATGCTTTTAAGAAGCCGATGGGTCCCCAAACCCCGAGAAATTCAAGACAGGTCATTCACGAGGAATAGATCAAGCCAGGAAAGTCTGAGAATTTGGAAGAAACTCAAGAGATGCAATTCAAGGAGAAGAGATCATCTCTGGGGAGTAGAGTTTCTTGACAAGTGCTTTTAAGAAGCCTGTGGGTCCCCAAACCCCGAGAAGTTCAAGACATGCCATTCACCGAGAATAGATCAAGCCAGGAAAGTCCGAGAATTTGGAAGAAACTCAAGAGATGCAATTCACGGAGAAGAGATCATCTCGGGGGAATAGAGTTTCTTTGACAACTTCTACGAGTGAGTGTCTATGAAAGGGTTCACCGAGAATGCTGCCTTTCATGTCTCCATATTGTTTAACCCCAAGAGGAGGGAAGACTGTGTCTGGTAATCCTATGGGGATCTAGTTTTGACTATTTAAGAGTGATCAACGGGCTTAATGCTAGACGTAGTTGCCGGGAAAAACTCTAAATATCTATACTATTATTACACAGTTGATATGAGTTTATGAAAGAAGACTTACAGCGAAACAGCCCCACAATACAGTTATATGTATATGAAAGTGGTAAATGAAAGCATATAAACACTTACTCGGTTGTAGAGCTTCCATGCTGTTTGGTTAGTTGTTCAACAAAGAAAGATTGAAAAACAACAGTATATTTCAAAATCAAAGGAGAAAGTGCTTTGAAAAAGAAAGATTTGGGGCTTACAGCTCAAGGAGAGGCCTAGGGTTTTATCAGTGAGCGCACTGTTTGAATTTGTACAGAGGGACTTATACAAGTGACTGAGGCCCAAAAAAGGTTTTCTGTACAAAGGGATGGGTCTTACACTCTCTCAAGAGGCCCAAAAAGTTATAAAAGGGTGAGAGTGGGGCTTATAACACGAGGGTAGGCCCAGTTGACTTTTCGTTTGAAATGGCGATCGCGCCGAGGTTTCCTTTTAATGCAGAGGGATTTATACAATAAGTGAGGCCCAAAAGGTTTTGGTTAAAAGGGGATTGGGTCTTACACTCTATTAGAGGCCCAAAAAGTTTTGAATGGGTCTTATACCTCAAGGAGAGGCCCAGTTTGTTTGATTTTAAACTGGCGACGATAGCGTCATTTATTTGAAAATGTACAGAGGGACTTATACAACGAATGAGACCCAAAAAGTTTTCTGTACAAAGGGGGTTGGGTCTTACACTCTAATAGAGGCCCAAAAGTGTTTTGAAAATGATTTATGAGGGTTGAATTAATCCAAAACCCTAATTTGTTTTCAAAAATGTATTTAGTTGAATAAAAATTCAATTAAAATGATCAAAAATTGTTTAACATATGGAAAACAAATTGTGATCTTGGATTAATGCTTCAAAAATTAAGTATTGACCTACAAAATAATTAGAAGGCATTAAAAGTTGCAAAATCAAGGTGGAAAAAATATTTAAAATTTCAAAAACAATTAAAACATTAATTCTTTGCAAAAATATAATTGATATGAAATAACTAATATTTTGGGGATTTTTTGTTAAAATAAAATATTTTAACATTTTTGTGAACTATTAAAAAAAAATCAACTCAAAATCATTAAAACTCAGAGAGAAATTAATTTTTGAATAAATTAAATAAAACCACAAAATTCAAATATTCAAATTTGGAAAAACGGCGCCAAGAACATGGACCAAGAACACGCGCGTGTTCTGAGATTCTCAGATTTGCATTTTCTCTCCAATCTCACTGAATACTTAATCATATCATGCAATCCACATACCAATCAACTCGTTTCAACCTCACGATCATGTCTATGGCATTTAATTTCATTTAAATTAAACATATAACAAGAAATCACGAAAAATCCTCAAGAACCCTAGATTCTGCATGAAGGCTGGGATTTTTGATACACGATTCAAACAATGCAATCAATTGAGGGGAAACATTCCATGCATGATTATGAACATTTGGCAAAATTATTGTGCGAGGAAATATGCATAGATTGAGAGATGACCAAGTTTATACTTACCTCTAGGCCATGACAGCAAGTGCAATGTGATTTTTGATTTAGAGGTGTTACAGATGAGTGGTGATGATCTGAACAGCTTCCCTACACCCTATAGAGTGTGTTTGAATGCTTGGACTTGATTGAAATTGGCTGGATCACTTCATGGCATCTCAACTGCATTTTGGTTAAAACCTTGAGCAATTGACTGGTGATTCTGAGAAATCAGTGTTCCAGTTGTTGTTTAAGTGTTTGATCAGCTCATATGTGATGTATATGAGGTGTGTGTGTGTGATTGGTTTGAGTGGAATTGCCCTCTAGCTCAAAACCCGATAGCTACCTTGCTAAGAAAGGCATTTTTGCTAAGAGAAAGAGATTTTGAGAAAGGCAAGTGTTGTAGGCCTTTGGTGTACTTAAACTGATCACAATTGAGCTCTATTTATAGTAGAGCAAGTTTGTTTTGCAAGGAATAGTGAATGGCAACTGCTGAGTAGGTTTGGCCAATGTTGGCAAATGAAAATCCAAGTCTCCTCTAGCCATTGACTAGAGGTTAGGGCACAGGCTGCTGGCTCCCTTGGTATTGGATAAGTCTTGACTGAATTCAGTTGCAAATGCCTCAGTCCATGCCACCTTGATGCTTCCATTGAATGCTCCAATCCAAAATATGAGTCTTGTCCCTATTTTGGCAATTCTAGGTTCAACATGCTATTTCTTGTTCCAAAGACTTTGGAGGCTTGGCAAAGTGATTGTCCCCTTTAAATTCAATCCTCAGATGTGTCCAAGTGGATAGGAGTGTTTGTATTTGTACAATTTTGGCAAATCGAGCAAAATTGCAAATTTTGCCTTGCCTTGACAGATTTCAACAAGGCAACTTGCCAATGTCATATCTCATTACTCAAATTGAATTTGGTAATGTTCTTGGCCATTTTGGAAAGCCCTTACATGATACAACAACTGTTTGAACATGTTTGGTTTTGATCTCTTTTGAATCCAAGTGAAAAATCCCCCTACATTTGGAAAAAAGTAAGGCAAATTCTGACTTTGTGAAATTTTCACTAAGTGTTGGAACAAAGTGACTTTTCTTGATTTTGATCACTCCATAACTCAAAATCCTTGAGGAATTTGGACATAGGTCAGTATGAAGCTTTTGTAGAGGGCAATGTGATCTAAAAATCAAGCTTTGAATGGGGAATAATGGCCTTGTGGTTTAGGAGTTATGGTCCTCCAAAGTTGGCACATTAGTGTCACTTTTTCCATAACTTGGAAAATTTTCTAAGTTTTTATGGTTACCCCTTTTACAAGTTATCCCACTTTCTTTGATTTTTCTTGATGAATGATGATTCAAATCATACACTAACATCATTTTAGGGTTAAAAATCCATTTTGGTGAAAAATCTCAAAAAGTCAAAGTTGACTTTTGTGCACAATTGACTTTTTATCAGATGAATTCGAAACTGTGTAATTCTTCAGGAAATCATGTCCTTGACCTAAATCAAACTTGATGGACATGTTCCATGGGTGTCATAGGGTATATTGAATCATGTCTTAGGATTTGGGAGCATGTCCAGGTCAAAAGTCAAAGTTACAGTTGACTTTTCCCGCGAAATCCTAATTGTGGTGCAGATGAAATTGAGACTTGTTGCTCAAACTTCTTGGATTAATCCATTGTTCCAAATGGATCAATATAGTTCATTAGAGACCTTCAAACCCTCTCTTGAGGTCTTGGCTCATGATTTGCCCTAAAAGTCAACTTAGGGGTGAATTAGGTCAAGAAACCCTAATTCCTGATTTTTAATGAATGCATCCCTGAGGCAAAATTGACTTGATGGTTGGGTCCATGAGGTTCCATGGACTATATTAGGTTGTGTTTTGGATCCTTGGCTCATTCCCAGAGGAAAATTTCCCTTTGGAGGCCCTGATCGACCAAAACCCTAATTTGGTGATACTGGCGATCTTGAGGCTTGATCCACCTAGAAGGGAGCAGCTTTGTGCTTAATCCTTGGAGTGGGGGTCCTTTTAATCCTTTGTAGCTACTTGAGAGGTTAGACAAGTTGAAGATCATGTCATTCCTTGATTGATCATTTGTCTAAAGCTCTGAGAGGGCTATAAACCCTAAATTTGATTGCAGTGGATGCTCACCCATCTTTGGGGAGACTAATGAGGCAAGATGGTTCCCCCATATTGTGATGATGATTTTCACAATGATGGGAAATCTTAGTGGTCAAAATTTGGGGTATGAGAGATGTCCTTATTTAATCTTCTTGGACCCGAAGGTGTGAATGACGAAGGTATTCGGGCATTCGGGGTGCAAGAGGATTAAATATCGGAATATCCGAAATTTTGACGGCTATGAATGGCAGCTTGCGCATTCATCTTCTTTTGCTAAGCAATGATGCTTAGAAAAGGTAAACTTCCCCTCGATCCTGGTTTCTTACCAAGGAACTGGTCTAAGTTGCGGAAACAAACTTCCCCTCGATCCTGGTTTCTTACCAAGGAACTGGTCTTAGTTTCTTTTGTCAATAAACTTTCTTGACAAGGGACACTATGCATAGCAGTTTTCCTCAAAGTTCTCACCGAATTTTCCTGGGGAGATGCCATTTGACGGAAAAATTCTTGATGCCAGACTTGCTGGGGAACCCAGTTGTCTGAGTTGTAGAGGTGTACAAACTTCTCTGTTGGAGATACCATTTGTTTCTACTGGGGAAAGCGAGTCTCTTGAGAGACTTCCTTCATGCTTGGGGATATTACATCATACTTTTCTCGGGATCTTCCCGGAGAAATGCCATATGATGGGATCCAATTTTGAGGTGCTGATGACCTTTTCATCAGCGGTTTTTTTTTCGGAGAAAAACTGCTGTATTGCCGAATCTCTACTTAAGAGGCTTTCTCTGTGGATTTTCCTTAATCCGGGAAAGCGAAAATATCATCTTCAATGGCGAAGAGTGACATCGGTTGAAGGTTCTCTGGTCTTTCAGAGGTTCAAATTATCAAAGTGGTCAAGGGCCAACTTCATCCCAGAAATAAACTGGAGGAAAGAGATCGTTCGGACGGAACATTTCCTGACGAGGAAAGAACTGACAACTCGATTGAGAAAACTGTTATCACTAGGGGACAGGACCGACTAGAGTAACAGTGATGCAATATGAAATGTAAATGCAAATCAATGATGTATGATGTATGTATGCTTATGCTGACAAAACTGATGCGACATACAAACTAATAGACGAACACGACTGGATACTCGACCACTGCGGGGGAAATAAAGTATCGCTGGTTTAAGATAGCAATTCCACCTTGCTTAGGAGAGATAGTCCCTGTTGGGAGCTATGTTGGTCGGGCTTAGGAGATGAGAACTCGGTCGAGGCGCGTCAGACGGAAATGGTCTCTGACACAGGTGATCCTTCATTCAGGCGTACTGGTTTAGAAGGAGTACTTTGATTTTGCACTTCGAGGTTCGATTACTTCTGGAGAAGCGACCGATGTTCTTCTGATGTTCAACAGTCAAAAGAAATTTTCGTCCTTATTTTAAAAGCAGAAAAAGTTTTAACAAGTAAATTCATTTTGTTTTATTTCAAGAATCGTTAATCATATTAAAATGTCGTTCTGTAAAGCTAAAACAAATAAGAATTACAAACAAAAGCACAAAGGCTCAAATTTTATTGATAAGATGGAGATCAGTCAAACGGGTGATTCCAAAGAGTATATATAAAGTTAGAAAATGGTAATTTACAGGGAAAAGGGCTACGTTGAAACATAACGACCACTATCCTTCTACCAACTTTGAATTCGGGACATCCTGAGCTTCTGTCGAAGATCACCTTGACTGGAGTTTTCTGACGGATGATGTAACTGCTGCTGCTGAGGGACTTGCCTCTGTTGAACATAGTTACTTGCCATTATCCCTAATTTTTGCCTGGATTGTACTTTGATGTTTCCAATCCAACGGGATGATTTTTTTTCCATGTCTCTAATTTTTGCCTGGACCGTCCTTTCGGGTTTTCAATCCACCGAGACTTTTTTTTTCTCTTCTTTTTTTAGGCGAAGTATTTCTTGACTACATCAACATTCGTGGGGTAGGCAAATTCCTCTCCGTCCATGGTTGCAAGTCTCAAGGCACCGCCTGAGAAAGCTTTTGTGACCACATAGGGGCCATCATAATTCGGAGTCAACTTGCCCCGAGAATCAGTGAGAAAAGATTGTATCTTCTTGAGCACGAGGTCTCCTTTCCTGAAGATGCGGGGTCGAGCCTTTTTGTCGAATGCCTTCTTCATTCTCTGTGGATACAGCTGACCATGGCATAGTGTCGTGACTCGCTTCTCCTCGATCAGATTTAATTCTTCGTGTCGGCTTTGACACCATTCAGCTTCGGTGAGCTTAGCTTCCATCAATACTCAGATTGACGGGATCTCTACTTCTATGGGGAGCACTGCTTCCATGCCATACACTAGAGAGAAAGGGGTTGCCCCTGTTGAAGTGCGTACAAATGTGCGATAACCATGAAGAGCAAAGGGTAGCATCTCGTGCCAGTCTTTGTAGGTTACAACCATCTTTTGAACGATCTTCTTGATGTTCTTATTGGCCGCTTCTACCGCTCCGTTCATCTTGGGTCGGTAGGGAGATGAGTTATGAAGTTCGATCTTGAACTCTGCGCATAACTCTTTCATCATCTTATTGTTCAAGTTAGATCCATTATCTGTAATGATCTGGCTTGGAACACCATAACAGCAGATGATATTGTTTTTGATAAATCAGACCACCACTTGTCGGGTTACATTGGCGTATGACGCTGCTTCGACCCACTTGGTGAAGTAGTCAATGGCTACCAGGATGAATCGATGTCTGTTTGAAGCCTTGGGCTCAATCATGCCAATCATGTCGATTCCCCATATCGAGAATGGCCATGGGGAAGAGAGAACTTTGAGATGCGTTGGCGGTACATGGATTTTGTCGGAGTATATCTGACACTTGTGACACCTCCTCATGTACTTGTAGCAGTCGGATTCCATTGTCAACCAATAGTACCCTGCTCTTAGAATTTTTCTCGCCATTGTGTGTCCGTTGGCATGAGTGCCAAAGGATCCTTCATGAATTTCTTTCATCAGCATTTCTGCTTCTGGTTTGTCTACGCATCGGAGCAAGACCATGTCAAAATTTCTCTTATAGAGAGTGTCAACGCTCAGGAAGAAGTTTCCAGCCAATCTTCTGAGGGTCTTTCTATCTTTCCTGGATGCCCCAGGTGGGTACTCTTGTTTCTGAAGGAAGCATTTGATATCGTGATACCAAAGTTTGTCGTTTATGACTGCTTCAATCATGAAGATGTAAGCGGGCCTTTCAAGGCATATTATGTCGATCTTAGGTATGTCATTCCATTGACCTACACTAATCATGGAAGAGATAGTGGCTAATGCATCAACCATGTGATTCTCCACACGAGGGATGTGATGAAACTCGACTCTGTTGAAGAATGGTAACAACCTCCTCGCATAGTCTTTGTAAGGAATCAATCCTGATTGGTATGTGTTCCAATCTCCTGCGATCTGATTGATAACCAGAGCTGAATCGCCATAGACATCCAGGTTCTTAATCCTTAAATCGATCGCTTCTTCGAGACTCATGATACATGCTTCGTATTCGGCCTCGTTATTGGTACACTTGAATGTCAGTCGAGCAGTGAAAGGAATGTGGGTACCCTGAGGGGTAACAATGATTTCCCCAATTCCGTTTCCGTAATGATTGACTGCTCCATCAAAGATAAGTCCCCACTGGGAACCTGGTTCTGGCCCTTCACTGGGTAGCGGTTCATCGCAGTCTTTCATCTTTAGATACATGACATCTTCGTCTGGGAAGTCAAACCCGACTGATTCCTGATCGTCAATCGGTTGATGAGCCAAATGATCGGCTAAAATACTTCCCTTAACGGATTTTTGAGCATGGTACTCGATGTCATATTCTGATAACAGCATCTGCCAACGGGCAATCCTTCCCTTAAGAGCAGGTTTTTCGAAAACGTACTTGATTGGATCTATTTCGGAGACCAACCAAGTAGTATGACGAATCGTGTACTGGCGAAGACGTTTGGCTGCCCAAGCCAAAGTACAACAAGTTTTTAAGAGCATCGTGTACTGAGTTTCGCAGTCGGTGAATTTCTTGCTCAAATAGTAAATGGCATACTCTTTCCTTTTAGTTTCATCTTGTTGGCCAAGTACACACCCCATTGAGTCTTCCAAGACTGTGAGGTAGATGATCAGTGGTCTTCCTTCCACTAGAGGTGATAGAATCGGTGGGTTCAACAAGTATTCCTTGATACTGTTGAAGGCGATTTGGCAGTCATCTGTCCAAATGCAGTCCTGATTCTTTTTGAGTAATTTGAAGATTGGCGCGCATGTCGCGGTCATGAGGAATATGAATCTGGAAATGTAATTCAGACGTCCCAGGAATCCTCTGACTTATTTTTCAGTTTTCAGAGAAGGCATTTCTTGAATGGCCTTGACCTTGTCAGGATCAACCTCAATTCCTTTCTGGCTGACGATGAACCCTAGTAGTTTCCCTGAACGGACACCGAAGGTGCACTTGTTGGGATTCAAGCGGAGCTTGAATTTTCTTAGACGTTCGAACAATTTTGACAGATGTTCAACGTGCTCACTCTCTGTTTTTTATTTTGCAATCATATCATCAACATATACCTCGATTTCTTTGTGTATCATGTCATGAAACAGAGTAGTCATGGCCCTTTGATAGGTTGCCCCGGCGTTCTTCAAACCGAACAGCATTACCTTGTAACAAAAGGTGCCCCATGGGGTAATGAACGAAGTTTTCTCCATGTCTTTCGGCGCCATTTTGATTTGATTATAGCCCAAGAATCCATCCATAAAGGAGAAGACTTTGAACTTTGTTGTACTGTCTACCAGCATGCCAATGTGTGGTAAAGGAAAGTCGTCCTTTGGACTAGCCTTGTTCAGGTCTCTATAGTCGACACACATTCTGAATTTTCCGTCTTTTTTGGGAATGGGTACAATGTTGGCTAATCATTGAGGATACTCTGATGTGGCGAGGAAACCTGCGTCAATCTGTTTCTGTACCTCCTCCTTGATTTTGATGGCCATGTCCGGATGAGTCTGTCTCAACCTTTGTTTTACCGGCGGACATTCCGACCTCAACGGTAAGTGATGTTCCACAATGCTGGTATCCAACCCTAGCATATTCTGATAGGACCAAGCGAATACATCGGGGAATTCTCTGAGAAGCTTCGTCAAACTCTCTTTGGCAGTTGGACCGAGCAGTGCCCCAATCCTGATCTCTTTTCTCTCTTGGTCTGAACCCAAGTTGACTGTTTCCAACAATTCTTTGTGAGGTTCAATGGACCTTTCCTCTTGTCTGAGTAGTCGGGAGATCTCTTCTGGAATTTCGTGGTCAACTTCTTCTTCATCCCCAAATACCGGGAACTCAAAGTTGGGAGAAGGCATCGGATCGTATGTTTCAACGGGGTTTAAAACAAGCAATCTGCATGACGTGATGATTTGTGTTTAGAAGAGATACAGAAAATGCAAGAGTGCGTGCAGTGTATTTCTTTTACTTCTTGTTTTTATTATTGGGTTTGTTTTTTTAGGATTACCATTTTCCAAGAAAAGCAAAAAGAGAAAACAGTAATTAATGCAGAAATTACAGAACGACATTTTTTATTTATGAACAAGTCGATTCTTGAAACTACAGCCCTATAAAACAAAACTCTGTCGCTTTGGGCAAAGTGAAGAGGAAAATTTACAAAAAGTGAGCCCTATCAAAACATCCGTTCCACCTGGGCAGGGTGAAAGGTTAAAAGATGGCAATTACTTTGACTAGTGAACGACCTTTGGAACCTCGACGGCAACCCATTGGCGGCGAACTCCTCGGTGAATCACAAAGTTTGGCACCTTCCTTGATTTGTCTTTAGAAATAACACTGATTTCTGGTGGAGTAGGATCATTGGAATCTGTCTCCCAAGCAGAGTTGTCGTAGGAGGATTCCTCTGTTGCATTTTGCATAGCATTTGTGCTCTTAGCCGTATCTCCCCATCTAGTTGGCTGAATATCTTTGAGCCTGATACGAGAGCTTTCGGGAGCAGTGTACTTGACCATAAAGTCGTATTTTCCACTTGGTTCTCCCAGAGTGTCCCAAACTTCTTTGGAACTGGAGGAGTCATCTCTCTCGATGACGTTGATCTCGGGAAAAGCATAGTTGATGAACTCAAGTCCTGCAAACGTTGCGAATTCATCTTCATGTTGAGTAACTTCAGGATGACCCGAGTGTTAATCCCATGACATGGTGGGGACACAGGTATTCTGTTCAATGATGCTCAGCTGATTTTCATCATTCGGCTGACTTTCTTGCCCCAAGTTTCCTGGATAAGGTTGCCACATTGGCAGACCATCCATTGGGCCATAGTAGTTGTAGTCAAATTGGTCTTTCATCAGAGTGTCTTTCTCTAGTGAGTTTGGTGGAGCACGACATCCTTCCGGATCACAATCTCCATAGATCATTTCGACGTCTGATCTGGCTATAAATCTCGGACTTTGTGTAGCAAAGCAAAAAGGAGTTTGCGTTTCGTCCTGAGACATATAACCGTCCTTGTTAAGATAGGACTTCCATTCTTCCTCTGTGTCAGAGGAATCTTCCTCATTGATAGCATGAACTACCTGAGGCACCGGGTGAAGGAAACCTCCACTGTGGAAAAGGTTTTGAAGGGGTTGAAGACTTCCATCGCTGACAGCTGTCTGGGTACAGGTTGCAGAAAAACCAAGGCCCTTCTTTGTTTTATTGTTAATAGGAATGACAAGTTGTCCCCATCCTTTTGTATCGGTACTCTCGACCGCTTTGATAGCATCCTTGTATTAGGAAATTGATGTTCCTCCTTCAGATCGATCGTCCTTGCTCACCGACAGTGCTTGGAACTGCGTTCCAATAACCTCATCGGGTTCTACACTAGCAGATGATGACAAGTTACTCACAAGCAAGGCCTGTTCTCCACAGACTGTGACAAGTTGATCGTTCTTGACGAATTTTAACTTTTGGTGAAGGGTTGAAGTAACCGCCCCAGCCTGATGTATCCAAGGTTTTCCTGATAAACAACTGTATGTTGCCCGGATGTCCATGACCTGGAAAGTGACTTGGAAAGTATGAGGACCGGTAGTCATGGGAAGATCAACTTTGCTGATAACCATTTTCTGGATCCGTCGAATGCTTTGACGACAACCTTGCTGATTCTCATCGGAGGGCCTTTGAATGATAGTTGCATCAAAGTGGATTTCGGCATAACATTCAGGGCTGACCCTGTGTCTACCAGTACGCTGGCCAACCCATCGTCCTGGCAGTTAACTGTGATATTGAGCGCCATGTTATGACGACGACCCTCTTCAGGTAATTCCTCATCATTAAATCCCAAATTGTTGCAGGAAGTGATGTTAGAGACAATGCTATCGAGCTGTCTTATTGTTACATCCTGTTCCATAAAGGCTTGCTCCAAGACTTTCTGTAGAGCCTCCTTATGCGCTTCTGAACTGAGTAACAGTGATAACACAGAGATCTTTGAAGGAGTTTGCAACAACTGATCAATAATGTTGTATTCACTCTTCTGGATGAGCTTCAGTATCTCATCGTTGTTTTTTGAAAGGTCGGGATTACTGGATTGACCGACTGGTAGATCAGGAGCTTCCGTCTGAAGTTCCTTTTCTTTGTTAGGTTCCCCAACCCCTCGGTTGAAGATTCTACCACTCCGTGTTACTCGACTGATGTCTGCAATGTTCACGACGGAGGGTAATGGAATTTCCTTTCCATTTTCAATGGTTGTTACACCATATTTGTAAGGGATAGCCTTAGTTGATTCATACGGTAATGGTCCCGGTAGATAGATGACTACGGGAGCCTTCTAATTTTTTCGACCATCGTAAGCAATTTCGATTCGTTCCTGGTTGGGAACTTTCGATTCGTCAAGTAGAGGAATGATGGTACAAACATCCCCAACTTGATCGGCAAGGTAGTTCAGCGTCCAGTTGATGGGTCCAGAACCCGGATATGGACGAATCTCTCCACGATCCACCTGTCCCTGAAAAGCTGCTCTCACAAGGTAACACCCTTGGTTACTTTCTAAACAGACGCTTCAACGGTCATAATTGTGTGGTGGCACCTGGCCACTCCCACTTTGAATACAATGTAACCTCACTAGGTTAGCTTCCACTGATCGGACATCCTGACTCTGACGCCGAGTAGGATTCCTGTTACTGATACTAATTTGCTGAGTATCTTCATCCATATAAATTGGCATCCACCAGTGATTTAACAAGTGCTGAAGTGCCTCCTGGACAAGGGTACAACCTCGATCGTTTTCACAACCCGCCTTACAGCTGTGATAATTATGTGATACCAGGAATCCAAGTCGGACCTGTTTAGCATGTAACTCTACCAGGCTGGTATTCATCACGCGAATATCAAAGATCTGAACCATGTTGATTTGATAGGAATTCCTATCATGGTAGTCTTGGATCCATCCAAGATCCATCTGACGCTGGAGGGCCTCTTGTATGAAAGAGCATCCCTGTTTGTTTACCGAGCAAGTCAGACAAGAACTGTAATCGTACCGCGACATATTATGATACCGGCTTTGCCTTGAGTGCATCGCCACCCAGTTGATAATCATTGCACGGATATCGTGGTTCTTAATGATGTTAGAATTCGTGTAGACCATGTTAACTCCACGAACTCGGTGCTCTTGGATCCATCCGAGATCCATTTGCTCCTGTGGAGCTGTTTGCAGCACAAAACATCCCTGATTGTCTTTAGAGCAGATATCACACTGATGATAGTTATGAGGTGGCACATGGCCATATCCACTCTGTCTACAATGCATCTTGACCAGATTGGTTTTTAACAAGAGTACATCGTGGATTTGATAGACATTGTTAGTCTCTCCTTCTATCAAATTGACTGCAGCCTTCTCGTGTTGAGGCAGCGAGTTCGTAAGAACATTAGGATTTATATCCTTGAAGGATAAAACCCCGCTCCTAACAAGCTTTTGCACGTCGGACTTGAAATTGAGACAAGTCTCAATGTTATGCCCTGGTCCTCCTTGGTGGTAAGGGCAAGTTTGATCCACCTTAAACCAGAAAGGCAGATTTTCCGGTACTGTAAGAGGGGACTTAGTCTGAATGTGCCCCTTGGCTAGCAGTAATGGAAATAGTTCTGTGTATGATACGGGTATAGGATCAAATCCTGGTGGCCGTGTTGTACGGTTGTTGTTGTATGGAGGACGAGACTGCTGAAAAGGCTGTTGTGTCATTTGCTGATCAGGTTGGCTTTGCGTAACCTGAGGTTGATAAGTAGGAATAGGTGCAGGATTGATAGCAGGAGTTACAACTGCTATTGGTTAATATCGCCGCCTTTGCTTTCCGAGAGAGATATTCCCAATATATTGCTCTTTTTTCTTAAGGAGAGCACTACCGTATTTTTTAGTACCGCTCGTCGATCTAGTGTCTTTTACCAAACGTCCTTCTCGAACGGCTTCCTCAAGACGTACGCCCATGCCCACCATCTTGGTGAAATCACTGGGTGCACTGGCAACCATTCGGTCATAGTAAAATGAGCTTAAGGTCTTTAAGAAGATCTTTGTCATCTCTTTTTCCTCAAGAGGTGGACAAATTTGAGCGGCAATTTCACGCCACCTTTGAGCATACTTCTTAAAGGTTTCCTTGTCCTTTTGCGACATCGATTTGAGTTGATCTCTGTCGGGTGCCATGTCCAGATTGTATTTGTATTGTTGGACGAAGGCAGTGCCAAGATCTCTGAAAGTACTGATCGTGGCACGGTTTAAACCGATGTACCATTTTAATGCGGCACCGGTTAAACTATCCTGGAAGTAGTGAATCAGTAGGTCCTGATTCTCCATTTGAGCTGACATCTGCTGAGTGTACATCATCAGATGGCTTTGAGGGCAAGAGTTACCCTTGTACTTTTCAAAGTCGGGCACTTGGAACTTGTGCGGGACTTTCACATTGGGGACCAATCAGAGGTCTGCGGCGTCCTTTCCAAATAAATCCTGACCGCAAATGGCTTGCAGCTCCTTCTGCATTTCCAGAAACTGCTCCTGGAATTCATCCATTCTGTCAAACAAAGTTTCCTTTTTACCAGCAGATATTGGCGGAATCTGTCCTTCAGGGACAGTGCGCACCACAGGGGGTGGTACCGTGACTACGGCAGCGAATCTTGGCGTTTCCCGAAGTTTGTAACCTTCAGGAGTCCTCAGTATGCCCCTGGCATCTTCGCTTTCCCAAAGTTTGTAACCTTCAGGCCCAGCGGCTTCTGTTGAGATTCCCTGATCTTCAGCGATCGGCGGAACATATCCTTCTGGGATATAGTTAACAGGCATGCCCCAAGGACGATCTTTCGGCATTTGATACCTAGGATCAGACTTTTCCACTATGGGCGTTGAGGTGATCTCCGAGATCACAGTTCGTTGTAGCTGAGCTTCTGCCATGGCTTGCATGTCGTTACGAAGCTTTCTCATATCCTCTCTCAGAGCGTCGATCTCTTCCTTCAACTCTCTGTTTTCTTCCTCAAGATCATCCATCTTTTTCTGACAATTGGCCAGAGTATTGTACGAATGAGACAGTTTGACTCTAGAATCGAGACACAAACGTGAGATTCGTAGGGAAGAAGAATACGTTACGTGAGAATGATGAATGCAATGATTATATTAATTGGTTTTTTGGTTTAATCAAAATAAACTTCGACAATTAGATTGTAAATATCAAACAGTGGGGAAACCCCTTTTTATTGAATTTAAAGGATTACAGAAATGGAAATACAGTAGATTATAAGGTGCAGAAACAGAAACCTAAGCTAATGGGTCCCGAGTCCTCTCTGAAGAGAAATCGGGTGCTGACTCTGGTACTTTCCTTTTCTTTGACCGGGGCTCTTGGGTCATTGTCGGGTTGTCATTCCTTTGCCAAGTGAAAGGAGCGAGCAAATTCCTCTGGTCATCTTGATTCTCCACAGCATGTTGCTCTAAAATTTCAATCAGAGCATCTTTCTCTTTCAGTAGTTGATGTATTCTGGTACACTCTACACAGAGGGTGCGGTATTTGTTCTTCCAAGACCTTCTCTCCTTTTGAACTTTGTTGAGAGTAACCTGAAGTTTTTCAGTTTCTGTCATGAAATACATGACAGATTCCTTTGGCGGAAGAATTTCGTGACGCGGATAAGGCATTTTTAGCTTGAGAGCTCTAGTTTATACCTAATGGAGACAAGGCTCCACCGAGACACAGTCTGGTTTTCCCAGAGACTCTCGTCCTTTCTTATGAACATGCTTCCAGGCCTGCACTATTTCCATCCTTAGTGCTCTGTCGTTTTCTCCCTCCTTGAAGAAAAGACCTTCCAGATGAGCATTACGTGGGACATGCCTCATTGGGTATCCAAATTGACGACGAACCAATACCGGATGGTAGTTGATTCCTCCTTTAGTTCCTATGAGGGGTACGTTGGGGAAGTTTCCACAACGATCAATGATTCTGATCCCATCATAGATCCTATTACACCAATTTATATCAGAGTTGGTAAGTGACATGATCTTCTGCGACCAACGTAAGGCACTCTTACAATCCCAAAAAGTAGCAGATTTAGGCAAATAGGAAGTAAACCATTTATATAGCAGGGGTACACAACACGTGATCATTCCTCCGCTGTATAAATTTCCTAAGTGTACAGAATGATACGCATCTGCGAGCAAAGTCGGCACAGGATTTCCAATGAGAAAAACCTTAATGGCGTTGATATCTACAAAGTTATTGATGTTGGGAAACAAAAATAACCCGTAGGTGAGCAAGACAAAGATGCTTTCAAAAGCAGCCACGTTCCCTATACTGGCAAAATACATGGCTTTCTTTGTCAAGAACTGGGCTGGCAAACCTTGGATGCCACCCTTAGTGGTCAGGTGAGTCTTGACCTCAGACTTGTCCAAATAAATTGCTCTTGCAATGGTCTGATCCTTTGGAATTTCTTCCAGTCCAGAAAAAAGAGCTTGATCAGTAATGTGTAGATCAGTCAGGTGAGAATACTCCTCCAGCGTTGGTGTGAGCTGGTAATCCGGGAATGTGAAACAGTGATAAACTGGATCGTAAAACTGGACGAGTGCATCCATGATTCCCTCAATCACATGGACTCTTAACAGTGGTAGCAGACCTCCGTGCTTGGCTCTGAAAGCCTCAGGGTTAGTGATCATCCTCGCTAACCTTCTCAAATCCTCTAGTTTTGGAACCTTAAAGGTATACCCATGGGTTCTCCTTCTACCGAAATCCATGAGCGCAATCCTTTTCTCTGACATTTGCAATCATTGTCTTAGTTTAATTTGAAAAAGAGAGACTAGAAGAGAAGATTTTTTTTTCTTGTTTTAATGTTTTTTAGATGAATGCATGAATGCAGCACACAAAAACATAGGAAAAACATGGGGTCAAAGGGTCGTTGCCATGAAGTCAAAGCTCTACCCATCCCCAAAGGTTTTCTACGGATGATTTTTTGTACCTGTCACTCAAAATCATTGATTTCTGAGAACTCCAGCGGGCCGGGAACCGTGCTAGGTGGTGTCCTTTCAAATAAATCTCAGAAGAGGGTAGTTTATCGCGTAACAGTCATTCCCGATAGCCACTGCACTACAAAAAAAGGTGATTTTTCCTAGGTGTATACTCAATCTTTCCACGTGCGGCATCACACACATTCCCATTAGCAGAAAAATAAACAAATATAACAATTAGGAAAAGCAATATATATATTTGTTCTAAAGTCCTAGACTTTAAAGAGCTATGAATCCTATGTTCCTGACAAAAATGGCTCCCCGGCAGAGTCACCATTTTGTGGTTCCTTCCCCACTTAAAGGTTTTTGACCTAAGATCCTAGTGAAGTCAACAAAGAGTCCTATCCCAAAAAAGAAAGAAAGAACGAAATTTTAAGGTTTCTACCTAGGAGATGTGAAGAGAACAAGATCTCGAATCGTCCCCAGCAGAGTCGCCATTTTTCTGTTGGAAAATGGGGACGATGCCCCAGGGATCATTCTAATGACACTCCCCAGCAGAGTCGCCATTTTTCTGTTGGAAAATGGGGACGATGCCCCAAGGATCATTCTAATGACACTCTCCAGCAGAGTCGCCATTTTTCTGTAGCGAGTGATTTTTGGATGTGGTTGCGAAGCACAATCGCTCTGGTACTACAGCTCGATTCATTTTTTATCCTATTGAAGCTGATGAAGGAAGGGAAATAGATGTCTCTAACTAACCCTGCTTGCATACTGAGGTTAAACAGTTAAAACTATTGGTTTACAGATGCTACAAAGATTCAGGGTTTCTCTTAGGTTATTTTGTTAAAATAGCATTCGGTCGATTGGTGGGAGGTATAGGATTTTGGGTTTTTGTTTAGTGTGCTCGCTAAGATTTTTCTTTCAATCTTATGCCTACGTATTCCCGTTTACCGAAACAGGGAAATCAGAGTGTTCGTAGAATAGGAGGAAATGGGTGTTTTTGGTGTCTTGTTCAAAGCCCAAGACGTGAAGCGAAAGGTGGTTTGTATCTTGTTCAAAGCCCAAGATATGAAGCTGAAGGTGTTGACTTTAGAGAGAATTTGTCATCTCTAAAGGGGGTCTGTTTGTCACGACTGTTGGGTGACTGACTGTATAGGAGGATTACTTTAACCGGGATACACGGATCCTAGCAATGCCATAATTTCCTTTATAGAGGGTTTTAACCTGAAGGAGAAGACTTTAACTCAGTGTAGAGCAATACCATCTTTCCTTAGGAATTTCTCATGCTAAAAGAGGGACAGTGGCATGGATGTAGATGATCTAGAGGCTTGCCGCTTACAGCGATTAGATGAAGGGGAAAGAGTTGTTGATGTTTGTGTACTGTGAACGAGGCACAATTTTGATGCTAAAAGGTTGATTGGATCAACCAGTGGTTTTCTTATATAAAGCCTATGAGGAGGCTAATATGTGTCTCGTACAAAGCCTGGGAGAGAGGCTAAAAGGTTTTGACTCGACGACGAAGTCTTTTGGTATCTCGTATAAAGCCCGAGATGGAGGCTATTTGACTCAACAAGAGAGTTTTTTGTATCTCGTACAAAGCCCAAGTAGAGGCTAAAATTGTTAGCTCCGCTGGGGAGAATCATTGTACAAAGCCCAAGAGGAGGCTATGGTGCTGTTTCAGTTGAGTGACAGGTCCAGTATGCTGATTTAAAGAGAAAATCAGTTCTTATATGAGTAATGTTTGCACTCAAGGATTTTTGATTCGAGGATCAAGGTTATTTCCTATTCTTTAAGGAAATGGGAAATCCAAAGGGTATTGAGACTGTCCGAGTCCACGGGGTTCCTTCCTATTCTTGAAGGGTGCTTGAGAATGTCTTGGAGACTCAAGGAAATTAGACTGTCCAAGTCTAGAGTGTCATCTGTTGTACTATGCTTTGAGAAACAGTAGTAGTGTTGATGGTAGAAAGATCTAGACTCTGTGAGAGACTGTTCTATGGATATGACTAATATCTGTTCCTATACCTCTAGGAGGTTGTCGGGACAATTTGTACAAATCCCAAGAGGAGGCTGGAAACTTTTAAGAAGCCGATCGGTCCTTGTACGAAGCCCAAGAGGAGGCTATCATTCTCGGAGGAAGAAATCATTATATGAAGCCTAAGAGGAGGCTTTGAATACTTCTAAGAAGCCGACGGGTCCTTGTACAACGCCCAAGAGGAGGCGAAGGTGCTTTTAGGAAGCCTGTGGGTCCTTGTATAATGCCCAAGAGGAGGCCGATGCTTTTAAGAAGCCGATGGGTCCCCAAACCCCGAGAAATTCAAGACAGGTCATTCACGAGGAATAGATCAAGCCAGGAAAGTCTGAGAATTTGGAAGAAACTCAAGAGATGCAATTCACGGAGAAGAGATCATCTCTGGGGAGTAGAGTTTCTTGACAAGTGCTTTTAAGAAGCCTGTGGGTCCCCAAACCCCGAGAAGTTCAAGACATGCCATTCACCGAGAATAGATCAAGCCAGGAAAGTCCGAGAATTTGGAAGAAACTCAAGAGATGCAATTCACGGAGAAGAGATCATCTCGGGGGAATAGAGTTTCTTTGACAACTTCTACGAGTGAGAGTCTATGAAAGGGTTCACCGAGAATGCTGCCTTTCATGTCTCCATATTGTTTAACCCCAAGAGGAGGGAAGACTGTGTCTGGTAATCCTATGGGGATCTAGTTTTGACTATTTAAGAGTGATCAACGGGCTTAATGCTAGACGTAGTTGCCGGGAAAAACTCTAAATATCTATACTATTATTACACAGTTGATATGAGTTTATGAAAGAAGACTTACAGCGAAACAGCCCCACAATACAGTTATATGTATATGAAAGCGGTAAATGAAAGCATATAAACACTTACTCGGTTGTAGAGCTTCCATGTTGTTTGGTTAGTTGTTCAACAAAGAAAGATTGAAAAACAACAGCATATTTCAAAATCAAAGGAGAAAGTGCTTTGAAAAAGAAAGATTTGGGGTTTACAGCTCAAGGAGAGGCCCAGGGTTTTATTAGTGAGCGCACTGTTTGAATTTGTACAGAGGGACTTATACAAGTGACTGAGGCCCAAAAAAGGTTTTCTGTACAAAGGGATGGGTCTTACACTCTCTCAAGAGGCCCAAAAAGTTTTAAAAGGGTGAGAGTGGGGCTTATAACACGAGGGTAGGCCCAGTTGACTTTTCGTTTGAAATGGCGATCGCGCCGAGGTTTCCTTTTAACGCAGAGGGACTTATACAATAAGTGAGGCCCAAAAGGTTTTGGTTAAAAGGGGATTGGGTCTTACACTCTATTAGAGGCCCAAAAAGTTTTGAATAGGTCTTATAGCTCAAGGAGAGGCCCAGTTTGTTTAATTTTAAACTGGCGACGATCGCGTCGTTTATTTGAAAATGTACAGAGGGACTTATACAACGAATGAGGCCTAAAAAGTTTTCTGTACAAAGGGGGTTGGGTCTTACACTCTAATAGAGGCCCAAAAGTGTTTTGAAAATGATTTATGAGGGTTGAATTAATCCAAAACCCTAATTTGTTTTCAAAAATGTATTTAATTGAATAAAAATTCAATTAAAATGATCAAAAATTGTTTAACATATGGAAAACAAATTGTGATCTTGGATTAATGCTTCAAAAATTAAGTATTGACCTACAAAATAATTAGAAGGCATTAAAAGTTGCAAAATCAAGGTGGAAAAATATTTAAAATGTCAAAAACAATTAAAACATTAATTCTTTGCAAAAAATAT
This sequence comes from Lathyrus tuberosus, assembly GCA_022829125.1. Classification (NCBI taxonomy): domain Eukaryota; kingdom Viridiplantae; phylum Streptophyta; class Magnoliopsida; order Fabales; family Fabaceae; genus Lathyrus; species Lathyrus tuberosus. Next base: position 8,791,868 of record JALAZF010000260.1, read on the forward strand.
AATTGATATGAAATAATTAATATTTTTGGGATTTTTTGTTAAAATAAAATATTTTAACATTTTTGTGAATTATTAAAAAAAAATCAACTCAAAATCATTAAAACTCAGAGAGAAATTAATTTTTGAATCAATTAAATAAAACCACAAAATTCAAATATTCAAATTTGGAAAAATGGCGCCAAGAACATGGACCAAGAACACGCGCGTGTTCTGAGATTCTCAGATTTGCATTTTCTCTCCAATCTCACTGAATACTTAATCATATCATGCAATCCACATACCAATCAACTCGTTTCAACCTCACGATCATGTCTATGGCATTTAATTTCATTTAAATTAAACATATAACAAGAAATCACAAAAAATCCTCAAGAACCCTAGATTCTGCATGAAGGCTGGGATTTTTGATACACGATTCAAACAATGCAATCAATTGAGGGGAAACATTCCATGCATGATTATGAACATTTGGCAAAATTATTGTGCGAGGAAATATGCATAGATTGAGAGATGACCAAGTTTATGCTTACCTCTAGGCCATGACAGCAAGTGCAATGTGATTTTTGATTTGGAGGTGTTACAGATGAGTGGTGATGATCTGAATGGCTTCCCTACACCCTATGGAGTGTGTTTGAATGCTTGGACTTGATTGAAATTGGCTGGATCACTTCATGGCATCTCAACTGCATTTTGGTTAAAACCTTGAGCAATTGACTGGTGATTCTGAGAAATCAGTGTTCCAGTTGTTGTTTAAGTGTTTGATCAGCTCATATGTGATGTATATGAGGTGTGTGTGTGATTGGTTTGAGTGGCATTGCCCTCTAGCTCAAAACTCGATAGCTACCTTGCTAAGAAAGGCATTTTTGCCAAGAGAAAGAGATTTTGAGAAAGGCAAGTGTTGTAGGCCTTTGGTGTACTTAAACTGATCACAATTGAGCTCTATTTATAGTAGAGCAAGTTTGTTTTGCAAGGAATAGTGAATGGCAACTGCTGAGTAGGTTTGGCCAATGTTGGCAAATGAAAATCCAAGTCTCCTCTAGCCATTGACTAGAGGTTAGGGCATAGGCTGCTGGTTCCCTTGGTCTTGGATAAGTCTTGACTGAATTCAGTTGCAAATGGCTCAGTCCATGCCACCTTGATGCTTCCATTGAATGCTCCAATCCAAAATTGGAGTCTTGTCCCTATTTTGGCAATTCTAGGTTCAACATGCTATTTCTTGTTCCAAAGACTTTGGAGGCTTGGCAAAGTGATTGTCCCCTTTAGGTTCAATCCTCAGATGTGTCCAAGTGGATAGGAGTGTTTGGATTTGCACAATTTTGGCAAATCGAGCAAAATTGCAAATTCGGCCTTGCCTTGACAGATTTCAACAAGGCAACTTGCCAATGTCATATCTCATGACTCAAATTGAATTTGGTAATGTTCTTGGCCATTTTGGAAAGCCCTTACATGATACAGCAACTGTTTGAACATGTTTGGTTTTGATCTCTTTTGAATCCAAGTGAAAAATCCCCCTACATTTGGAAAAAAGTAAGGCAAATTCTGACTTTGTGAAATTTTCACTAAGTGTTGGAACAAAGTGACTTTCTTGATTTTGATCACTCCATAACTCAAAATCCATGAGGAATTTGGACATAGGTCAGTATGAAGCTTTTGTATAGGGCAGTGTGATCTACAAATCAAGCTTTGAATGGGGAACAATGGCCTTGTGGTTTAGGAGTTATGGTCCTCCAAAGTTGGCACATTAGTGTCACTTTTTCCATAACTTGGAAAATTTTCTAAGTTTTTATGGTTACCCCTTTTACAAGTTATCCCACTTTCTTTGATTTTTCTTGATGAATGATGATTCAAATCATACATTAACATCATTTTAGGGTTAAAAATCCATTTTGGTGAAAAATCTCAAAAAGTCAAAGTTGACTTTTGTGCACAGTTGACTTTTTATCAGATGAATTCCAAACTGTGTAATTCTTCAGGAAATCATGCCCTTGACCTAAATCAAACTTGATGGACATGTTCCATGGGTGTCATAGGGTATATTGAATCATGTCTTAGGATTTGGGAGCATGTCCAGGTCAAAAGTCAAAGTTACAGTTGACTTTTCCCGCGAAACCCTAATTGTGGTGCAGATGAAATTGAGACTTGTTGCTCAAACTTCTTGGATTAATCCATTGTTCCAAATGGATCAATATAGTTCATTAGAGACCCTCAAACCCTCTCTTGAGGTCTTGGCTCATGATTTGCCCTAAAAGTCAACTTAGGGGTGAATTAGGTAAAGAAACCCTAATTCCTGATTTTTGATGAATGCATCCCCTGAGGCAAAATTGACTTGATGGTTGGGTCCATGAGGTTCCATGGAGTATATTAGGTTGTGGTTTGGATCCTTGGCTCATGCCCATAGGAAAATTTCCCTTTGGAGGCCCTGATCGACCAAAACCCTAATTTGGTGATACTGGCGATCTTGAGGCTTGATCCACCTAGAAGGGAGCAGCTTTGTGCTTAATCCTTGGAGTGGGAGTCCTTTTGATCCTTTGTAGCTACTTGAGAGGTTAGACAAGTTGAAGATCATGTCATTCCTTGATTGATCATTTGTCTAAAGCTCTGAGAGGGCTATAAACCCTAAATTTGATTGCAGTGGATGCTCACCCATCTTTGGGGAGACTAATGAGGCAAGATGGTTCCCCCATATTGTGATGATGATTTTCACAATGATGGGAAATCTTAGTGGTCAAAATTTGGGGTATGACACCACTAAGGAAGAACTGTGGACATCAATATCGGTTTGGATGGGGCTGCAATTAGTGGTGGGGGTGCTTCACTTCTAAACCACTTTTTGCGGTTCTGTTTGTTTGGGAAAAGTTTTATTCCTAGAAGGATAAGTGGTTTAATTTGGGTTGCTATTTATTGGGTTATTTGGTTAAGTATGAACAATGTATTGTTTGTAGGTTGAACAAAAGATAAGAGGAAAATGAATTTTTAAGTTAAATTTTTGACTTGGGAATGGTTGGTTGTAAACTCCAAAGAATTTAAAGGTTGGTCTTTAGATTCTTGGATTCTAAATCCTCTAACTTGTATTTCTACAACTTGGAATCACTTGTGTAAAGGTTAGAGTACCATTTGTATATGATCTTTGCTTATAAAAATATTGATGTAAGTGAAGCATTCTCTAATTTTTTATTTGGGTAAGAAAAACTTATTATTATTTTAAGAATCATAGTGAGAACATGCATTGAAGATGGTTTTGATAATATTTAAGAATTCTACCAATAACTTCTTTATATGACACTTACCAAAAAAAATTAGATTTAGTTCACACTGATATTTGCATGATGGATGGTAAATGTTTAGGTGGTGCATAATATTCTGTTACTTTTATTGATGACCACTCTAAAAAAGTATGGGATTTTGTTTTTAATTCTAAAGACATGATAATTAGTATTTTTAAGCACTTTCATGCAAGTGTTCATAGAGGAAAAGGGAGGACGCTAAAATATGTCAGAAGTGATAATAATGGTGAATATAGAGGCCCATTTAAACAATATTTCAAAGATAATGAAATCAAGTTTAAGAAGAGTGTTCCAAAGATGCCTGAACATAATGGAGTTACAAAGAGAATGAATCGTACGATTAATGATTGAATTAGGTGTATGACATCTCATGAAAAGTTATCAAAAGCCTTTTGGAGGTGAATTGGAAAGTGTTGTGGATTTGATCAACCTTTATACTTCTGCTCCACTTGAAGTTGATTTTCAAAACCAAGTACGCAATGGGAAAAATATCTCTTATAATTTCTTAAGTGTGTTTAGATGTACAGTTTTTCACTACTATAAAAAATACATTCTATCATAACATTTTCAACTCACCCAATCAAAAACAGAAGTATAATTCTTGGACACGCTATGTTATTATTTTTTTCAAAATAAAATACCATCTACTCCCTAAGTTATTCATTATAACCGAGGAGTAAAATGATTCAACGTTAGACTTCAAATCCCAGCAACTCTACCTTTTATTTTTATTTCATTAAAAGTGACATCTTTCTTTTAATTTTAATTTTTATTAAATTATTTAATAATATATTCCATCAATTTTTCTAATAACCGAGGGGTATGATATCCAAAATTATCTATAAAAGGATTCTCTCACTAAGTTTTACCCTAAATAAGCCCAACTTTTATATATATATATATATATATATATATATATATATATATATATATATATATATATGGAAAATGATTAATAGTATGAAAATTTTTTAAACGAAGGCATTTATATTGTTACTGTCATTAACTTCGGTGAAACTAACCAGCTACAATTTTGTTAATTCAAATTAAATCTCTAAATGCATAATAAATTGTTGAAAAATTATTTATGGTCGTTCTGCTCTCTCTCACTAGTGATCCCATTCATTCTCTCACTTTCTTGAAACAAAACCTTTCAAAATTAAAATTACAATAAAGATGACATGTATTTCCAGATCTAGATCCAGATCATTTATGTGAAGAAGATATCGTATTTTTAAAGGAGCGAAACTTCACCGATATCATTGAAACTATCCATTTTGTGGTGGTTGAAATCCACGCTCCGACGCCGGAGTACGCTGCCACCGAGTTGAGAAGTCCATTGTAGCTTTGACCGAGTAATTTTCTCTCCTCCAATCCAAGATTTAATCTCATATGTTTTCTCAATATGGATTAAAAATGTAAATTACAATCTTTTAGAATGTTTTGTTAAAGTGGTAGTAGTGGTTATTTTTAGCGATTAGGCAGATCTTCAGTAGGATAATTCGCAAGGAAGCAGCCCAATCCAAGGATTCGCAAGTTTTGTCTATTAGCGCATCTGGTTGTATCGGATATTTTTGCTATATAATGGCGGTGGGATTTTCATAGTGGGTGATCTTAGTTTGGAGTTAGTGTGATATTGAGTGGATCCTCATTGTTCAAGCTGTTTATGGATGTTTATCAGTTTAAGTATAATGACATTACTGTAACTTTATGTTACGAAGCAAAATTGTTAACCCTAACAAGGTATAAAATAACTACAAATCTAGAAGCAAATTAAGAAAATAAAAGATAAAGATAACATTTGATTTTATTGATTGATTCTTAAATAACACATTACACTTTAATATATAAAACTCTAAATGCATAATAGCCATACATGTGGCATAATCTCAAAACCTTAAGAACATTCTAGAAATATTAAAATACTAAATAATATATTAAAACTACTAAATAAAATATCTAATATCACTCTCTATCACTACTTACCCCTTCAAAATCAACCTTGTCCTCAAGGTTGTAACAATAATGTCATAATAGAAACTTTTCCAGGATCCCACTGTGTAAAGCAGTTAAAATAACGGTTGACATTAATACCTCTCAAATCAACCCCAAACTCACTCATAACCTGTTTAACCAAAGTTTCATTAGCCGTAAAAGAAATTGATTTCTGTCCAAAAGCATGCTGACAGAACAAGGAAAAAGCATCCTCTTCACTCAATAGTTTAACATCATAAGTTTCATTGAATCCCAAAATGAGCAATCTATTAGTTGAGTGTCGATAATGTCTAATGGCAATTTCTGTAACATTCCAAGGGTTGACAAGAATTGCCCCAGCACCAAGAGATTGGGATGCACCAGCAAATTCACTGAGAATGAGAACCCCTTTCTTTTTCTCCTGGCAGGCCACAAATTCATAACTCACAAGATTCATTCCATCCCTTAAAGATGTGACTAGCGCTACATTTGTAACTGCATATAGAGCACATGGTTCTTGAAAGTCAAGAGAGCGATCCAGGTGATGTATAGGAACAGTAGTCAATGATCCAAATCTACCATTATTGCGAACAACAATTTCATGAACCTGACTTGTAAGCTTTTGATATTCAGGAACATCTGTTCGTGTTGGGACGGCTATTTGAACCAAAACTACTTTATCGCACCAATAAGCATTTTCTTCCAAAAACTTTTCAAATGCTAGAATTTTCTGAGGGGTTCCTTTAATCATATCAAGGCGATCAACACCTAACATTACCTTTCTTCCTTTGAATCTTTCTTGCAATTCCTTAACATGTTCCTGCACTTGAGGAAGGTCCAGCGCACGTATAAATCATTCTGAGTCTATCCCAATTAGAAATGCGACAACTCGAGCTAGCTTCCCTTGATGCTCAACTCCGTAAGGTGTACCTTCAAGTCCAAGGATGCTAGTACAGGCATTAACAAAATGTCTTACATAATCATAGGTGTGAAAACCAACTAAATCAGCTGCAAGAACAGAATGCAAAATCTCTGAACGCGAAGGCAGTGTCCTGTGAATTTCAGAATAAGGAAAAGGTGTGTGAAGAAACCACCCAACTTTCATTTTACTGTTATATTTCTTCAAGCATTTCGGAAGAAACATAAGATAGTAATCATGGCACCAAACAATGTCACCCTCTTCATAATGTTGGTTCACAACATCAGCAAACATTTGATTGGTTTTCTCATAGGCCACAATTTGAGATTGGAAACTGCGTGTCGTGGCAAGACGGTCTTCTTGTGGAAGTCCAAGGTAATGGAAAAGGGGCCATAAGATGTTGTTACAATAGCCATTGTAATACTGATGAACAATCTCTTCATCCAGAAATACAGGTATACACCTCTTTTCAGCTAATGCTTTAGTGAGTGCCTTCTGTCCAACCGCATCTGGAACATTGACACCAGCCCAACCTATCCACCTTGCCTCAAACTCCTTCAAGAATATTTCAGTTGGTGCTGCCATTTTCGGCTCTTCAACTTGCTTGGCTAAATCCTCGGTAGCAACCGAACAAATTAACTTCCTACTAGCTTCACTTGCTTTCAATTGCTCCGTCCATTCCTCTAAGCGCTCTTCAACGAAAGCATTTTCGGTTTGTGGAACCCAAAGATGAAGGTTCAAAGAGTGTGCAAAAAAATATGAAACCAAATTAATTGAGCAAAAGCAAGCACAGCTCTCAATTACACTTGACCATATCACAACATCTCTATATGGAAATTTCTCAAACACTTGGCATGCATAATTAACACTTATATGTGTTGCTGCAAGAACAAAGAATTTGCTTCCAATAACACAGTTACAACCATAACCATTATTACTCCCAACAACAGAAGCATTATCTCTATACCCCAACTCAAAACTCTCAGAACAGTCATCCCTCAAGGAATTATTCGAATTAGAATTGGAATTATTTGAATAATCCCTCAAATCCCTATCAACTTTCTGACCATGTAATAAATAATCAACACCAGCATTAGAATTAACATTAACACTAGCAGTAGCAGGAGTAACCTTAGCATTAGAAACAGGTTTCAATTCATCCATTTCAGCAACAACAGCAGCTGCAGTTTTCTGAATAGAACTAGACCTATCAAGGCTTTTCCTTCTCCTGGTTGAAGAATCAGAGTAATACTCTTTCGTCTGAGTCGAATTACCAGGCATATTAACATTCTCTTCACCATTCTCATTCAAAAGCGGTTTCAAGGATTCTTCTTCAGCAAAAACTAACTCTGGTTCCGGTTCAAGTTGAAAATCAGGCTCTTCTTCTACGATTTCGTGAAAACTTTCCTCAATCACATTGGAAAGCTCTCGTTCTCGTTGTTGCAGTGGTTGTGGCGGTTCCAAAACCCTAATTTCGTCTTCGTCTGAATCTTCTTCAACGACAATGTTATCTTCTTCGTCTTCTTCAGACTCGATGAACGGCTGTTGAATAGTGGAAGATGAAGCTAGGTTTCTGGTATCAAGCTCAGGGAGTAGACGCGGAGGTTCAGTTTTGGGGATTTTGCGTTCGTCGGCTTGATTGAAGAGAGAATAGAGCGTGCTACGACCGCGAACGTCGCAGGATTTTCGCTGAGGCTCAAATGTACCGGAGAACCCTTCGTTTTTGGAGGCGGAGAAGGATTTAGTGCAGCGGAGTTCAGGGAAGAGTGAGTTGGACGAAACTGAAGTTGGAGGACGGTTTGGTTGTAGCTGTAGTTGTGGCGGTGGAGGTGGTTGTTGTTGTGGTGGTAGCAATGGCGGTGGAAAGGGAAATTTAGGATAAGTTTTTGTTTTTGAGTTTTTCTTAAAATTGATATGAGACACTTGCAAATGCTTCTTAAAATCCCTTCTAATTGTGTATGAGGTTTTTGTTGGTGATAGTTGTTGATGATAATTATTGTAGTAGTATGAATAATGAGATGATGAATAGGATGAATATAGGTGAAGATTAGGTGTATGTGGTGAATACCCATGATTTGGATACAAACTTGGTGATGATGAACCAACATGAGTGTAACAAGGTGTAAAAAGTTCCCATGGAAAAGATGGAAATGAAGATGTGGTAGGAGATTTAAAAGAGGGGTTTGTGGGATAGGTAGGAGGAATACTCCATGGATGATATGAAGGTGTATGATAAGGATAATCCATAGGAGGATTTGAGTACATGATGAAAGCACCAATTGTTAGGAAGCAAAATTGCTAACCCTAACAAGGTATAAAATAACTACAAATCTAGAAGCAAATTAAGAAAATAAAAGATAAAGATAACATTTGATTTGATTGATTGATTCTCAAATAACACATTACACTTTAATATATAGAACTCTAAATGCATAATAGCCATACATGTGGCATAATCTCAAAACCTTAAGAACATTCTAGAAATATTAAAATACTAAATAATATATTAAAACTACTAAATAAAATATCTAATATCACTCTCTATCACTTTATTTCAACAGGAATTAGTCTATTGATGTTTTCTCAGTTGTTGTTTTGGAGTGCTTTTGGTGACCCAGATGATCCCTGCTGTGGTAAGCATAGATCCAGTTTGATGTCCCCTAGTTTGAATTCTGAAATTTATTAAGGGTGTAGCAGCTGCTAAAGCCGAGGTGTTCCTTACTGATCACTTTTTCTAGGGAGATGGAAGTTTGCTAATCATAGAGTGTGTTACTTTGTTTGGAGTGGTATTTGGTGGCAGCTTGAAGTTTCAAGATTCATCTCTTATCTAGCCAAGATTGTTGCAATTCCCTTGTATTGCTTCAACCAAAGAAGTTTTAGTTTTGGTGGGACATTGCTAAGAAAGCAACCTGATAGAGTTTTGTTTATCTAATTGGGCAACTCAATTGTCTAGCTTATGGATGTAGTTGCTGGAACTGGTAGATTCGGAGTGGAGGTGCAGAGGTTTCTCTTTGGATGGCTTGAGTTGTTTTCTCAGTCATTACATATGCAGTGGCAGAGCTATCAGTGGTTGTTCTCAGAATGATCAATTTATTTGGTAGTTATACAAACTGACAAATGTGATTACATTATAGTTTAGTAGTTATACAAACTGATGTACAAATGTGATTTTATATACTGATATTTTCTACTTTATCATACAAAATTGTATTCTTTATTAAAAGATATAGAATGTAGATGGAGGATTTCAAACTCCCAATTTATTTATGCTTTGTTTTTAAGAATAAGCTTTCTGCTACTGAATCTTAGACTTGTAATTGTGCTGCTATAAAAAATTATACTATGTTTTAAATGCAACACAACTACCTCGGACACTAGAAAAACACAGTATATGAAAAATTACATAACAAAACTCAACCAGAAGAAGAAAGAAAGCATAGTAAATGAAAAATTACATAATAGAACACAGTATATCATAAAAAGTACAAAACCATAAAAAGTAGTTATTCACTTCCAACTACAACGATGATTCTTCATTCATTTGATGTTGTGTCTACAAAAAATTACAAAGATTTAGAATGAAGGATTTTATATTAATAATTTAATATATTGAAACAAAATAAACAACTAATACCTGTGAAAGTTCAAAATATGAACTGTTTTGATTTCTTATTTGAGAATGGTAAGAAACCTACAACAGAATTATATTAAATGAGTTATTTTTATATCATAAATGATCAAGTAAGAGTAGAGAGTAATAAACTAAATTTTGGTACCTGATTTACTTCATCAAGATGTTTTTCATTTAGAAGGACATGAGCTAAATTAGTCATAGTACTTTAACTATCCATCCATTCATTTGTAGACTCGGGATTTTTTTGAATGATTTCCTGTGTTCCAATTCCATCACCAAGTTGAGATACTTCATGTTCTATTTCTTGAATTCTAGATGTGCATATGACCTGCAATAAAAAACTCTTAAATTAGACATATCAACTATTACTATTATATCAGCCCAAAACACATTACGTAACCGACTTTCATCATCCACATCCATTACATAATAAAATTGATTGTTTTGTTTTTGCTTTCTAACAAAATATTTTTGTAATGCTTCAGCATCTCCTGTCCCAAGTCGTAACCATCTTACTTTGTTTATATAGTTTCCACAGTCTTTTTCTCCAAATGTAAGCTTCTCATACCCATTCGCTTCAACAACTAAAGATCGAAAGTTTCTGCTTACATTAATTCCAGCTTGATCATTGAGTTCTACCCTTCTCTTCATTTGAGACCCTAAATTTTTGTTGGATCTAAAATACTGTGCTTTGCTTGGACTTAGTTCATGATTATGCTCAATAACAACAATTGAAATTATAACTGTCTTGTATAAATGCATACAAGCATTCAATCTAGCCTTACACTGTATTTTTGTAATAGGATTGGGCTTCAATGAATTTTGTGATTAACTCGTATACTTTCTTGCTCGACTACATGCCAAAGTAAAATATTTCTTTCCATCATCTCCATTTTTTGAACTTATTTTAGTAATTCCAAAACCTATATGTCGAGCATAGTTCTTATAATACTCAGTAACTTCTTCTTCCGAACTAAATATCATACCAACACTAGGGATATCTTTTTCATAAGTATCATTTACTTCTAAACAATCACTAACCTTTTGAGTTTCTTCATTTTTTTCCACTTCATCGCAAATTTCAAATGTTTCTTGCACTAATGCAATAAATTCAAAATAAAAAACTATGTTAATTGATTAACACAAATAAGTAAATGAACATCATTAAATTCATGCAAAACTTTCATTAATTAGATACAAAAAATAGGAACTAGTAGTAATGATAAAATACTTACTGGTAATTAAAATTGGAAGTGAAGTGATTAGGAGAAGCTAAACATGCAGCTTTTCATCAATACAAAAGGGTGAATATCACAAAAGGATGAATATGAAAAATTAGGGATGAAACTTTTTATAAAGAATAGAGGAATTTTAATGGAAATTTTAGTTTACAGGAAAAAAACAAACTGTAAGAAGGTGTGGCAGAGTGGTATAAGTGGGCTTTAATTCTGTTAAGATTATATTACATATTTTATTTTATTTTAATGAAAAATAGAGGTGCTTGGAAATATATGCTTGGACACGTGTTCGTGAAAATTCTTGTAAAAATTAGTCGTACTATTTAGCAGTTCTGTATATATATATATATATATATATATTCCATACTCGTAAACAACATTCTTTTGGATGGATTGCAAGACAGAAAATTTTTTTTGTTATGTGTTGTTGTTCTTCTAACACCAATCTCAAGCAAGTTATTTTTCTGTTCTTGCAATTTATCTCACATAATGGTGTGTTGTTGTTGTTTCCACCTCTTGCCAATGTTGAATGGTAAAAGAAATCAATGTTATATTTTGGAATAACTTTCCAATATTGTCATTCAAAGAAAACATTCTATAATACATTGTTTTCATTGGTTGACAATATTGAGAAATTTATTCTTATTCATACTGTAATTTTGTTCTTTCACAAAAGTAGATCTTGAAAATTTGTTTTATAATATATTCCTTTTTTTATTATTGCAACACACAACGAAATTTGGTGAATAATTAAAAATTGAAAAAAAGGAAACAATTAATGCATGTTACTTTCAATTTTTTCCATTCACCATTATTTTGCAATAGAAGTCATTTATTGATTTTTTTTCCGTCCCTAAATAAATCTTAGTTGTCCATTTATTGAGGACTCTTGCAATAGAAGTATTTTTCACTGTTTTTCCGTCCCTAAAACTCGAATATCGTATCTCAAGGACTCTTGGATTATGATTAACTTACTGATATCAATTGGGGGGTTGTTTAGGTTTAAGTTTCAATCAATAAAACAGTGAAAAATAAGTGATTATAATTACGATTAAAAAGCTAATCTGCTGATTCGATTCCTACCTATCAACGATTATTATAACTTCATTGCCCTAAGCGAATTCTATCCCTGTTCAATCACAATATCAATCAACAAGCGCGAATGAAATTATAAGAATTACATTTCCTATTTTCCGAATTAAGCATTCGGTTAAGAATAAAGCTAATTAACGGATTAAGCATACAGTAATACGCAATCAAAATTAAGGAACTATAAATCAATCGAACCAAACAAACTACTCTATGATAAATCAGATTAAGCAAATGATAAACACATAGAAGAATGGAAGCGAATATAATTTAAATTGCAGAGTTATATTAATCTCAAGTATCAGAACTTGAATACAGTAGATCAATGAAAATGTTTAGTGTCGCTGCATAAAGTCGCCATCAAACTTTATTTATCCCAATGGGGAAAGGAAAACATCGAGAAAACCTCAGAAGGGAAAGAACATGGTCATCGCAACCAAATTCGGGGTTCAGGAGTCGATTACGCAAGAGGAAGGTATTAGCACCACTCGCGTCTGTTGTACTCAACGGGATCCACTCTTGTTGTTCTAATCAAAGGGCGTGTATATCTAAAGCTTAACTTGATAAGGGAAAGCGTGAATGAAAAGGGAAAACAAAAGGGAGAAAAACAAAAGGGGGAAAACAAAATGGGGCTCGCCAGGATCTCGCAATCCTCTGCCTACATATTCCCTTGTACAATGGGAAAATCAGAGCAATCGTAGTTCGAAGTACTACGGTGGAAAAATTAAAAGGTGCTCGCCAAGGATTGAGGTCCTTGTTCCTACGTTTCTTCATTTGAAAAAAAAGAAGAATCAGAGCGTCTGTAGTTTGTAGGACTATGGTTTGTTGGTGTTTTATGGAAGATGCTAACGTTCGTGTTCTAGCAGTTAGGTGTATTATCGCTCACTCGTGGAGTCTTATGCTTTATCTGTATAGTGGTAGAACGGAAATAACATGCCCTTTTTGAAAAGGTTTGAAGAGAAAATCCCGAAGGATAAAATGATTTGCATTTGTTGAAGTGTTTTTGTTAGGGTTTTGAAAAGAGTTTGAGATGTGTATTGTACTAAAGTCTATGACAATAGGAGAGAATACTTTTCACAAATGATCCGAGACGGCTCGCACACAAAGCCTCTAGAAGAGGTAAGGAGAAATTCCTACTCATCATTCCCCATGTACTTAAGACTTGTGACGCACTACACGTATCGTGTTTATTAAGTGTTTTTGTATTTTTGATGCAAGAAAAGATTTTGATGCAAGAAAGAAAAATCCAGGGGAACCGGATCCTAAATGTTATCATGCAAAGTTGTCCTAACGTTGAGATAAAAGGGAAAGTCTATCCTAATGTGATCATGCAAGATCGACCTAAAGTTGAGGATGAAATGAGATTCTATCCTAATGTTGTCATGAAAGAGATGGAGAACCTAAATCTATACTACTCGAATCTTAATCAAAAATTAAGTTGGATTAGGAGATCCTAAGGGAACATGCAATTGGAGTCAAGAACAAAACAGTTAAGCAATGAACAAATCACAAGTATAGACAAAGGAGTAATAGCATGTCAAAACATTATCAATGAAATACACCAATCTGTGAACCAATCAACCAATAAAAGTAAGTATCATTGTCAAGAAAAGTCATTTAGCTCGAACAAATAAAGCATCAAGACTCAAGCAATCCCATGAATATGTCAACATGTCAAGTTTCAATAGGAGGATACATCAAACATAGAATAAAACCAAGCAAAGAGTAATATTATGACAAAAATGTCGGAATGAGCACAAAATAAAGAGATAGTCAATACAAGAATCAAGATCAAACAAAAAGAGCCAAAACTCCAAGCTAAGGAATCAAAGCACAAGTCACAAAAGTTAGGAGTTAAATCGACTAAAGAAATTAATTAACAGAAATTAAAAAAAATGATAAAAAATAAATCTCAAATAATTACATTCTAAACATGAAGAAAATATTTTTGTGTTTTTTTATTTAATTGAAAACAAGTACATTAATTAATCTAAACAAAAATTATTAATTCTAATCAAAATATTTAGATAAAATACAATTAGACAATTTTCAAATATTCAAACCAACTAATTAAAAAAATAAATCTAAACCAATATTAAAAAATCACTAAACCTAATAAGATAAATCTAAAAAATTAACAATATACTAAAAAAAAAAGTGAAAATAAAAATGGGGGTGCTAGTTAAAAAAATTAGATGGGTATAAGGTGTGAATGATAATGCAGTAACCCAAGTGGGCCTAAGAGCCCAAAGCAAATATCAAAAAGGGAAAGGATTACTTAAAATAAAGGGTTAATACCTATTTTCACCCCTGCCATATGGGCGTGTTTTGAAAAACCCCCCTACGGAAAAAAAAAAGTTGCAAGATTGGCTTTAACAAATTTCAAAAGTTACCATTTAGACCTTCATCAGGCCACATCATCAAAAATAATGATGTGGCAGTCATTTTTTTAATTTTTTAATGAAAAGAAATTCCACATCATTAAAAGGCTTTGTGAAATGACTCTTATACCCCCACTTTTTAATTTTTATTTATTTAGGTTTTCTTTTATTTAATTTTTTTAGATTTTATTTAATTTATAATTTTTTTATTTATTTAATTTTTCCTTTAATTATTTTTCGTATTAATTTTATTTATTTAAATTGTTATTTTAAATTATCAAAATATTAAACTTGGGCCTAAGCCCATTTTTATTTCAATACAAACACACATACTCCAAGACTCTTTTCAATTCATTAATGTATATTATTGATTGGTATATATACACTTGTTTTGCTTCCATACCAACCGATGTGGGACTTTAGCAACAACTAATGTCCACCATTCTTATACAACCCCTATTTTCTCTACCCATTTCTCGCCCAGGTGTGCAAACAGCATACTGCAAATGAGAATGGAGATGAAAGTTATGACAAACAAATGAAAAAAAGTTGAAGTTAGTTGACATTTGGTTACTTGATTTAATTTGGATTCTCATAGGTTCATGATGGAAGGAAGCATGAAGTTCGCAAACTTGTTAAAAATGCTAGTCTTGAGGTAAGCTTTAATTATACATATAATTCGTTTAATGGCCCTCAAAATGCCCGAAGTTCCAATGCTTATGCGTAATATTACACAGTGAACACAATTCTAATAATACTGGGCAACGTTTCCGTGTTTCACATTTCTCAGGAGTTTATTTGATTATGCTAATTGCTATTTTTCTCAAATCACATAATCAAAATTGTTACTTCCATAGCTTTTTCATGAGTCATTTTTTACCATTGATCTTGTTGGAAGTTGAACAATTCCTTGATATTAGTTGAATATAACTCTCCATGTTGTATAACATTATCCGTGTTTTTTGATGAGTAAATTCTTGTTAACATCTGTATTTTATGTAAAACACATCAGAAAAATCAAGCTTAAAATTTTTTGGTGTGGGTCGATGAGCAAACGCTTTTAATCTCTCCTCAAGGTAAATGAGTGACTATTACATAAATTAAATCATTGATTCTGTTTCATGTTTCAGATTCACTCGTTAAAGCGGATTCGCATAGGTGGTTTTAGACTTCCACCAGACCTTGGGTAAATTTTGTGCTTTTAACTGTCCTTAGTTCTCAAAGGGATCTTTTTCAGCAGTAATATTCAAATAGAATTCTAATAAAAATATTTCAATTGAACTTCATCGTACAAGTGGATTAACACATTTTCATCTGTTGTATTTTGTTTCAGGCTAGGGAAGTACATTGAGCTAAACCTTTCGAATCTGAAAGCATTGGGAGGAAAAGTTAACAGTATTAACTCGTAATTGTTGTGGTTGTAAATCTTCCTCATTCATATTCAGATTTTGACAGCTCTGAAGCTGTTATGATGGAATTGGCTAATGCTTGTTTGATATGAGCTGTTGAATTCTGATACCTGGTGCATTACTTGGGAAGCATTTGGAATAGTCACAGATCACAAATTTGTGGAGTGTTTGGCATCAATTTAAACAGATCACAAATGTGTGTATGTATTTTGTGGTTTGTTAATTTGATTGTGATTGAAATTGTAACAGTATTGTGTGATTGAAGGTTTTGGTTTGAAGGTTAATGGTAACAGTGTTGCTAAGGTGAGAACAAGTCCCACATCGGTTGGTATGGAAGCAAAACAAGTGTATATATACCAATCAATAATATACATTAATGAATTGAAAAGAGTCTTAGAGTATGTGTGTTTGTATTGAAATAAAAATGGGCTTAGGCCCAAGTTTAATATTTTGATAATTTAAAATAACAATTTAAATAAATAAAATTAATACGAAAAATAATTAAAGAAAAAATTCAATAAATTAAAAAATTATAAATTAAATAAAATCTAAAAAAATTAAATAAAAGAAAAACTAAATAAAAAAAATTAAAAAGTGGGGGTATAAGAGTCATTTCACAAAGCCTTTTAATGATGTGGAATTTCTTTTCATTAAAAAATTAAAAAAATGACTGCCACGTCATTATTTTTGATGATGTGGCCTGATGAAGGTCTAAATGGTAACTTTTGAAATTTGTTAAGGCCAATCTTGCAACTTTTTTTTTCGTAGGGGAGTTTTTCAAAACACGCCCATATGGCAGGGGTGAAAATAGGTATTAACCCTAAAATAAACAAGACTCAGCTCACAATAGCAGCACATTTTCCCCTTCTTTTTCGTTCACGATTTCGCCTTTCTCCTTCAAAATTTCGCATTGATTTGTTGCTCTCTCCATCTCTCAGGCTTCACTTCTCTCTTCTTCGATCTCGTCAATCTCTCTCGCGGATCTTGTACTCTCTTCCTCTTGCTTCCTCTGTTCCTCTCACGTCCTTCATCCTTGTGCTCTCTCGAAGCTTGGACGGATCTCGCTCATCTCACCCTCTGTGACGGCGCGTAGTGTAGATCCAATTGTGTAGGTGGTGACATGTGTTTTATGTTGTGAACGGTTTGTTTGATGGTCGCGGCGATTGCGATGATGTTTGAGTGGAGGAGAGGTGATGTGTCATATCCCAAATTTGTCCTACCTGTTTATAGTTTTCATCTGTACATCCACCCACTGACAATTATTCAGAAAATCCAAAAAAATGTTTCTTCTATCGTGAGGTTGAATTGAGTTGAATCAAGTTTCATGTGGGTTTCGTCAAGTCAGGAATGAGTGCAATATGTGTTGAAGTTCATTTTTTTTGTTTTCTTTTGGCAAGGGTCTATTTCATAATCAAGGTCAAGATGGGCATGATTTAAGTAGTGTGTGCTTGGAATTCCTGTTGTGGTTTTTGTGCGAATTCAGGTTGTTTGTGGATCAGGTTACCAGACAGAGCTGAGTTTAGAGGATTCTTGGTTAAGGATCACCAATGGCTTGTTTATTCTCCAAATAGGGTTTTTGGGCAATACAGTTTACATGTCAAGTCAATATCTTCTGATTTTAAGGCATTTGTTGCTCATTTGGTTCGTGGCAAAAGATTCATTATCAGTATAAGTGGCATAGTCAAAGTATTGATTTAGTGGCAGATTCATGTTGATCTAAAATTGTGTTTCATTTCAAATTAAGAATGGATTCACGTATTGTTTAATTTGTCGAAGATTAATTTGGGATATTTGGTATTCGATTATGAGTTCAAGGGAACTAGTATGTGGGTTGCATGGTTCAAATAATATGGAGATGCAAAAAGAATTCAATTTAAGCCCAAGCCCATATCACATTAAGGGAATATTTGTCATTACACATTCTATAAAAAAGAGCAATAATCCAAAAAAAAGTAAGCCCATGAACGCTTACAAAATTAAAGTGCATTACATGATTCCAAAATGTCCATTGTGACAAAAGAAATTCATTTACACCGAGTCAAATTCTTCAAGGACTGGTAGTCAAAACCAAATCAAGCCACTACACCATGACCCACATATTGGTTTTCAAAATGAAAAAATAATGATGAAAAATGGTAGCAAGGGCAACAAGTCATGGAGCCAAAATAAATCATAAAACTTCAAAGAGTCATGACTATCAAGTGTAACTCCACAACACTCCAAAACTGCACAAGCCATGTGCGACCGACCTGCTACCTCTCCTGCTGTCCAAACATACCAGCCTGCGAACTTGCTCGTACAACACAGACAAACATCCAAAAACTCTGTGCATCTGCAACCTCAAACAACCGACATTAACAGCTACACAACCTGTCAAGAAAAGTGACAATACAACCATACAAGACAAATTAAGATTAAAAAAGGGTTGGAATTTGATCTTAAAAGGAGAAGAGGAAGAACAATTTGGGGGGGAAAGTCTTCAAAAAATGATTTCGTAAAAAAAAACTTTGCTTTATCATCTTCAACCATTCGGTCCCCTCCCAAATAATCCTCAACAGCAAACAACAACCCCAACATCCTTTCTTCATTCGTTTTCCCTTCTAAAACCCAACGACGCCTTCTTTTTCTTTCTTTCTTCAAATCATCCTTCATGAACCCAAATCAAACATCACTAATCTCTGTTTTTTAACCCACTCGAAATCAAACATAACCACAAACAGATCCAGACCAGAAATCGAAAGAAGAAGATGAAGGAAAACTGAGATTCAACGAACCTTCGTCTGGGAACCGAATCGATGCATAAACGGAGTGAGAGAAAGACGAGTTGAATACGAAACTCAAATGAATCAAACCTGAAACCGAGAATGGCGAGAAAGATCTGAGCGAGACAAATCAAATACAAGCGAGCGAGGACAGAATGAAAAAGGACGGAGCGATTAAGGAAGGTTGGGAATGTTAGAACGCGATTTTGTGTGGCTTTTGTTCTTGGCAGTTTGGTTTTTTTTTTCAAATTCGTTTTGAGTTGATGTGTGTTTCGCCTGAAAGTTCCATGGCCGTGATCTACTTTTTATGCTTTAACAAAACCTAATGTTGTTTTTTATTTATGTTTGACTTGCTTTGTTGGGTTTGGTAAAGTCCATAGTAGATTTCTTCTAACACCCTTCGTTTTTTTTTTTCGCACCCCCCGCTTGCTTTTTTTTTGTTTTAATTGATTTTAGGTTAAAATTTCTAATATTTTAGTTTATGCTATGAAATCATTTCTTTTATTTATTCAATGTTTTGTTTACTTTTCGATTTTTGGTTTCAATTTTATTTAGGGCCAATGATATCAAAAGCATCATGATTTATTGATTTATTTCAAATAGATCGAAATCTTGATTAATATGAGGCCTACAATTTATTTATATTTATTTTCGATTTTTTGTTCATAATGTTATTTTTTATTCATTTATTGGGTCAATGAAAACCAAAATATCGATTGATTTATCGATTTCTCGATTAAATCTCGATAAAGGTGAAACCTTTATTCTTTTTCCTACTTATTTCAATTTTATTTCATTTTTAATATTTTTATTCATTTTGGGTCCATGAAAACTAAGTATCGATTGATTTATCGATTTCTCGATTAAATCTCGATAAAGGTGAGACCTTTATTCTTTGTATTCATATTTTCGATTTAATTTCTTATTTGCCACTTTATATTTCTTTTATTTTCATTTTGGTCAATGAAAGTCAAAAGTCAACGATTATCGATTTCTCGATTAAATCGTGATTAAGACGAGACAAATTTTATTTTACGTCAACGTCAATATTTTGTCGATATTATCTTGATTATTATCGTTTACATTCTTATTCATATCCATATCATATTCATATTCACGCTTATCTAACCATTTTCATTTGCTCAAACGCTACTTCCCGATTAAAATACTCAACACCTATTCAAATCGTTTTCATAATTAAATCACGAAAGAATTGAATTCTTGAGGTCTAGCACCTCTTGGGTTCTTGAGTGATCGCTATTGAGGCGCACGCCTTGGGTTGTTATCACTCGACCTTTCGTTTCTAAAACACGCGCCTTAATTATTTGAACAAAGGAATGCCATTGGAGTCTAGCATTCCATGTGGTACTTTCGTTGTTCATCAAACAATATTTCATAAATCAATCGAATGAAAAAGGCGTCGTTAGGATCTAGCATCCCAATAATGCCCCGATTAATTGGTTGCGAGACCGACATCCCGTTTATCGAATAATCGTCATTCCTAAAACATTTAACAAACCAAAACCATTTCCAAACCAATTCTCGACTCGTCATCGAGCCACTCTTTGAAACATTTTCGTAGTCGAGTTCCTTTTGCCTCGTCGTCAAATGCATACTCGCACACTCGAGGTCTCGTTACTAAGAGCACCCCTAGGGACTAGTATCGATCCTCACCTCTTTTCTCAACCAATCCGACTCAATCTTTTTCAAACGTTTTTCTTAATCAACCTACGAAAGGAGGAGACTCGTGGAATCTAGCATTCTTTGGGTCTTCGAATGAATAGCTCTTGAGGCACGCCCTTGGGTTGTTACTCATTCACCCTTTCGTCTTAAAACACTTAGCCATTATCAAACATTTTCACAATCAACTCACGAAAGAACTGAGTTTTTGGAGTCTAGCATTCCTTGAATTCTTGAGTGACTGCTCTCGAGGCACGCCCCTTGGGTTGCATGTCATTCAATCTTTCGTCTCCTAAAATTCAAACCCTAACCCTCTTTTCGTGGACGTACCACGAACTACGACTGCTCTGATTCTTTATTCTCGTCCGAGTAAAGATACGTAGGCACAAGATTGCGATGATCTTGGCGAGCTACCTTTCATCTTTTTCCGTCAAACCCCGTAGTCGAACTACGATTGCTCTGATTTCTCATTCTCGTCCGAATGAGCATACGTAGGCCCGAGGTCGCGACGATCTTGCCGAGCACCCTACCCTAAAACCACCCATTTCCCTTTATCTTATTGTTTCGCGTTTACCATTGAGAAGAAAACAAACAAGCTTAGATAATGTTTCCTCACAATTCAAACTAAGAGGTTCCCGTTGAGTACAACGGACGTGAGGGGGTGTGCGTACCTTCCCCTCACGTAACCGACTCCCGAACCCAGAATGTGGTTGCGACGACCATGTTCTTATCCTTCCTTAAAGGTTTTCTCGATATTTTCCTTTCCCTCTCTTTGGGATAAATAAAGTTCGGCGGCGACTCTGTCGAACCGTTTTCCGCGCCTTTCGCGCGAGGGTCGTATTTTCTCGATGAATTTTTGAGGTGCGACATGATGCTGAGCAGGTTTCGCGTGAAGGGTGTTTTAATTGTTGTTTATGTGATGTTTATGCGTGGAGTTAAAGGCAATGTAAACGTTGTTGTCGGAGCTTTGTTTGAAGGCAAGAACGAAGCGGCGATGGTGCGGATCAATGGTGCGAATCACTGGTTATAGCATGGTTTCTATGGTGTTTTTGCCGAAAAACATAAAAACTCGACCCAAAACTAAATATTTCTTAAGTCTATAGCTTTGACGAATTATTTAAGACTTCTGAACTCCAAATCAGCTCTTGCCTTCAACATAAAACTTGTAGCTCTTTCTCTTAGCTTTCCAACTCCTATTAGAACGCGTCAATTTGATTCTCGTAGCTCAAGTTATGGATGTATCAAATAACTGCTAATGCTAAAAATAAAATACGAATTTAAAATAAAGACAAAAATAAACTTAAATCTAAAAACCCAATAAAATAGTAAAATTAATAAAACAAACTAAAGAAATGCCTAAGTACAATAGTAGAAGAAAGTGTATCAAAATGCACTGATCAGTAATGTAGTCATTATATTCATGTATAAAATAGTTCATGACATTCGATAGATGTTTGTCATTACTAGATCCAAACTTTTCATTATTGGATACTAATGCCTAGACATAGTATTAGATTTGATATCCGCACATTCTATAGTTGGGTCGATATGGAGTCTTGCTGCTTTATAACTGTTGAAACTTAATGTTTTGTGTTGGTTAAAAGACCGAGATATTAACTATTAGGTAATGCAATGATCTCATAGCGTTGAGACGACAGGAGATGCGAATGAGAGCAATAGATGGTAAATGTTAATAGTTGAGTAGATGAGCATATTACTGACCTATCGTTATGCATGATAAATATGTAATGATAAAATATACCCCTAGTAAGGTTTCTCAATGTTAACACTAAAATCTCCATTTTACTTTCTGTCATTTGTTTTTCTATCATTTACTTTCACACAACAAAACAAATATAAAACCCTTCTCTAATTAGAATCATAAAAACTATTGAACGGTATTTGAACACTACCAGTCTTTATGGATACATAATTAAAATTCACTTTTGTGCTAACAAGGGACTCTAGAATGGGATAGCTTTAGTTAGGCCCTAGAAGAGGAAAACCTATAACTCAGTTAGCCTAAGAAGCATCATAAAGTGCCACAGGGCGATCACGCGGGCGTGAACTGGCGGGTCAAGGGCCACACGATCCAACCCATTACGCCCATTAGGGAAAGCCGCCCGACGAACTTTTGTATCCATTAAGGAACAACCTAATTATTATGTGTCAGGCCACGTGACCCCTGAAATGACCGATATTTGCTATTCTTTCAAGAAATTAATTCTTCCTGCTAACGTGGAGAGCAAGTCTTGTTATTGTTACTAGTGGAAAAAACCTCTCTTTTTATCCCTACGCTCTAGTCAAGTAATTGGGCGAAAATCGAATCCTCACCCAACAGTTTGGCCACGAGCTACGTTTATAAATATCTCAATCCTTATAGTTGGAAAGAACCATTCACTTTTTTTTTTTACATATTTACTTAGATCCTCTTGTGATCGTACACGAGAGTGAAATTCATCTCATTGTGTTTTCCACAAATAATAAAAAAGAAAGAACAAATGACATCATATAAAATGTTCTCTAGTTGAAATTTCTTGGAATTGTTTTCCACAAATAATTAAAAATGAAAAACAAATGACATCATATAAAATGTTCTCTAGTTGAAATTTCTTGGAATTATTTTCCACAAATAATAAAAAAGAAAAAACAAATGACATCATATAAAATGTTCTCTAGTTGAAATTTCTTAGAATTAAAAATATTTATCTATAATTCCACGCTCGTGTAAATTACGACGAATGGTATTTTCTATTTATGCTAAGCCTAAAATTGAACCCTCATGGCATTATGAGTTTAAGTTTCAAACTTATCATTTTATTATTATGCAAAAAATAAACAAAACCTGCTCCTTTAAATATATAGAAAAAGTTCAACAATGTTTCAATTTGTTAATATGCTAAAATTGAAGTGCCGGTGTTAAGATATTTTAATAATTCATATGAGATCATGAGTCTGAATTTCAACCTTATCATTGTATTATTATGAAGAAAAAAACCTAATCGCTAGAAAAACATAGAAAGAAAAAAAAAATTCCACAAAATATATAATAGTCAAATTTTCAAGTCACTTGCAAAGACCCAAAATCTTTGAAAAATGGAATAAAAACTAATATATTTTTCATTATTTCTACAATTAACTACGTCATGTTGTTATATGGTCAAGGTTGCATTGTTCTATATAATTGTCTGAAAAATGTATGCTTATCACACTTACTCATTTCCATCCTAAGTTTCCTAACTTCACCTTACTCATAAATTTTCTCTTCACTAATTTCACTTTTGTTGGATTAAAAAAAGTGTTTTTCTCTAACCATAGTAAACATATGGCTATGGGTGCTTTTCAAAATTTCTTCTTCCTCCTTATCATCTCTTGCTACATTCTCACAATCGTCAGCGAGCAAGAGGAGACCGGTTTCGTGAGCTCAATAAACCCTAAGTTGTTTAAAAAGAAAGGAGCTTTTAGTCACTTTAGATTCTACTGGCATGACATCGTTGGAGGAAACAACGCTACGTCCATTCCAATTATTGAACCTCTCCCCAAATTCAACAACAATTATAGTGTTTTTGGTTTAGTGAGGATGTTTGACAACGCTTTAACGTTGGGACCAAAATTGAGCTCGAAATTGTTAGGTAGGGCACAAGGGTTTTTGGCATCTACCTCACAAACCGAGCTCGATTTTCTAATGGTTCAGAACTTTGCTTTGTTTGAAGGAAAATATAACGGGAGTGCAATCACTATCTTAGGAAGGGATGTTGCGTATAATACAACCAGAGAAATGCCCGTAATTGGCGGGAGCGGTGTTTTTCGATTTGCTACGGGATATGCTGAAGCTAGCACAATCTCTTATGATCCTATAACAGTGAATACTATTGTTGAATACAATGTCTTTGTTTCTTATTAGGATTGATGTTTTTTGTTTTGTTGTTAATTAATAACTAATCACGACGTTCATCTTTGTGTGTTTTTCATGTGAATGTTGATGTCGTGACATGTGTTCTTGTTTGTTGGTGTGTAATTGTGATCTGTATCATGATTAAAAT